>JARDYJ010000009.1:44130043-44135043 GCA_029215755.1 Spea hammondii
AGGGGCCGCATTTCCATAATCACGGAGAAACTGGTCTACACGGAGGACGGCATCCTACTCCCATCCCGGGAGACTGCAGGAACCGTATGCAGGGCTGTGCGTCGGAACATGGAGGCGCTCGAGGCATACACCACGGCCTTGAGCGCCAAAATAGCCATGCTCAAGAAGGGAGTCGGTCTGCCCCACCATCTGAGGGTCGACCCGACTTCCCTCCTGTTGCTGGGGGCTCTCCATCTACGGGCCCTCGCCCTCAGGGACGCCGGGGCCAGGGCCTTGGAGACCGCCGAGGCGAGTGTGAATACGAACCCTGAAGATGAGGAGGCGGTGGAACAGGGCCCTTCCTATGCCCAAAAGGCTAAGGTGGGGCTCCCAGTACCTGCGGAGTCAGACGGGGAACCCCTCAGGCAGGCCCTGGCTAACCTCCAACAAGAGTTGCGTTCCCTGGGGGAGGAGAAGGAGGAGGTTGCCGGACAGCTGAAAGAGCTCCGGCAGCAGAGCAACAGGGTGGGGAGTCGTCATCGCGGCCCCATACGGGAGCGGATCGTCTCCCTGAAAGAGAAAGAAGCGGAGTTGGCGAGACGCACAGCCCAGAACCGTGACCGCGTGCGTTTCCTGCAGGAGAAGCTGCGGGAGCAGGAGGTGGAGGAGTCGGGGGTACCACCGACCCCGGAGGACCCGGAACCGGTGGCGCCTACATCACCACCGCCACCGCCACCACCACAGTACGACGGGACCCAGGAGAAGTCCGCTATACGAAGGCCGCTGATTTTTTCAATGGAGGAATTGGACGAGGAGGAGGACATTAAGATCCAAGCTGCGCCACGGAGGCGGAAAAAGAAGACCACCAGGAGCAGGCCCGCTATCCAATCGTCCGGGGAGGAGAGCGTCGGGGATACCCCCCCCATCATGTCCGAGGAGGAGTTCCCATCCCTCCCGGCCCGGGTCCCCGACGCTGCTGCCGAGGATCCGAGAGCGGGCCCTTCCCGTCGGAGGGCCAGGGACACTATCCCCGCCGGTCTGCGTTTGGCCGGTGAGCCCCGGGGACCTTGTGTGAGTACCTTCCCCGATGTACCTGTCGGTATGTCCCCTGTTGTTGTCATGTCCCCTGTTGTCCCCCCACCCCCAGTGTGTGTTCCCTCTGTAGTACGTTCACGTTCCCCTGTCTGTGTCCGTCCGTCTTCCGTGGCCCCCGTCGGGGCGCGGGTTTTGTCACCCCCGCGGCCGGCTGCGGCACCGGCGACCGCTTCGGCGGCCGCCGGGGCGGCTGCTGCTGCCGCGGGATCCGTGTCGGCGCTCCCGGCGGCGTGCCCGCCTCCTTGTCCCTCCAGAGGGATCGGCGGTTCTGTGGCCGCTCCCCCCGTTGTAGTTGGTCCCATCCACCCTGTGGTGGTGGACCTGGTTGTCCCGGCTGCTCCTGCGGCTTCGGTGTCCCCGGAGGTGCCGTCCTCCGTGTACGGGGCCGCCGCTAACCGGGCTGCCCTCCCCCTGTCCAGACTACTCCGGGCGGAGGAATCGCCCGGAGTGCAGCTAAAAGAAGCTGCCGTTGCGAGTGGGGCTGCCGCTACCTGGGCGGCCCGCCCTCTGTCCCCACTACTCCGGGCGGAGGACTCGCCTGGAGGGCAGCCAGAGGCGGCTGTTGTTGTGAGCGGGGCCGCCGCTACCCGGGTGGCCCGCTCCCTGTCCAAACTACCCCGGACAGATGATAATCTGTCCGGAGTTTTGCCGGGCGCCGCGGCCGAAACCGCGGCGGTTACAATGGAGGCAGTGCCGGGTGCGGCTGCGGTCCTCGCCGGGGTCACTCCGGCAGCGGTGCCGGTGACCCCCGGGGCTCCCGCAGCCGTGATGCCGGTTGCTGGCTCCGCCCCCGTCGCGGCACAGGCCGCGCCCCCCGGTAATCTTAAAGTCGCACCGCACACCACACATTCTGTATGCCAGGGGACCGCGGGACCACCCGCGATGGCCCCTATAGTCAGGGTGGGGAAGAACCCTGGGGGGCAGAACCCCGGGAGGTCGGCGGTGGCCCGGGCTGCGGGGGCGGCCGCTGCGGTCAGGGCTCCTGCTCCGGCCGAAGGGGGGACTCCCACCGGGGTGACACCTTCCCCCGCCGTGACACAGGGGGTCGCTGCGGTGGCCGCGGTACCCGCCGATGGGTCCACGGGCGGGCATGGTAGCGGGGCCACGGGGGGGTCCACAGTGCCCATAGTGCCCACTCCAACGGTGGCCCCAGGTGCGACACCCGCAACCGCTAACGCCTGGGCGGCGGGTCCCCCGAAGGTTCAGGTGCCACCACCAGGCAGGCGGGCTACGGGACTCCCAGCAGGGCAACCCATGTGGAGAAGGAACGTGGTCCGCCTGCTGCACGTAGCGGAGGGATCCGTGCCCGATAGGAAGCAGGTGGTAGGGGCCCTGAAGGACCTGGGCTTTGCGGTCGCGGACTTTTTCGCCATCATCCACGTTAGCGGCACCCCTGAGTATGACATCAGTTTCATGTCCCCGAGGGGTCTGGAGAGGTTCTGGACCCTTTGGGAGGGGGTGCCAAAGTCCGGCGACAGCCTATGGGCCCGGTTCAATGTCCAGGCCATATCGCGCCAGGAGGTCCGCAAGGTGAACTTCCTGGTGCGGAATGAGTCCATACCCGTCGCGGACATACTGGTGTGGGCCCGCAGATACGGGGAGGTCTTGACCACCCCGGTCAAGACTCTCTGTGAGGACGGGATCTGGAACGGCGGCTGGACGGTCAACATCCGTCTGAAGGAGGTACGGGGTCTCCTACAGCACATGCCCAACTCCTTCTTCATCGGGACTGACCGGGTATCGTGCTTCTATCCCGGTCAGCCCCGGGTGTGCCACAAGTGTGGCTCGCCCCGGCATTTCAGCATAGGGTGTGATGTCACCAAGTGCACCCTATGCGGTGTTGTAGGACACTCCAAGCAGGAGTGCACTACTATCCGTTGCAACCTGTGCGGGGTGTTGGGTCATTCCTACAGAGCGTGTCCTGAAGCCCAGCACAACTTGGACAGTATCTGGGAAGGAGAGGGCGAATTCGCAGAGGAAGACCCGCGGCCAGTTGTGGGGGGCGCTCGGGACAAGGCTCTACCCGACGCCCCAGGTACCTCCTCCGGCACCGACCCCGTAAGTAACATCATTGACCCGTTGCCTGTCCGTCCAAAACAACGAATGTCTCACCCCATTTCTGTCTGTACTCCTTCCACAGGCATCACCACACGATCGGCGTCAGGACCCCGAGCCGCAACCACGCGGGATGAGTCGGGGTGGACGACTGTCGGTCCGAGGAAGGAGACCCCAACTCAGGAGGCAGCTCGGAGAGGTCCGGTAAGATCCTCCGCCTCTGCTAAGACCCCTTCCCGGGGGGATCCACCCTCCACACTAGAGGGGGAGAAAGTCCCTTCGGGACGGGGGAGCTCCGGGGCCCCGAAACCCAAATCCATCGTTGTCGCTGCCGCAAAATCATCAGCGGCGGCGGCCGTCGCTGAAACCGCTATCGGCAAGACGTGCGGGGACATACCAGTCCAGAACAGGTTTAGTGCCCTGATGGACTGGGGTACCCGCATGGAAGTCGAGGAGGCGGCAGAGGCGACGGCGGTAGTGGCGACAGTGGCGGGGGAGGGTGGAAGGGCCGCGGAAGCTCGAGGACACCTGGCAGAGGTGGAGGATAGCGAGTTGGTAGAGGTGCCGATTCCGGAGGAGGACGCCTTGCCCGCGGGGCTCTCCGCGAAAAGGTACCCCTCAGACTCGGACGGTGAGAACGTACGGAAAAAGGGAAAGTCTCCTCATTCTCATCACCCTTGATGGCGACTCTCCCCATACTATCCTTAGCCACTCATAACGTGGCTAGTATTAAGACGTGCAGGGCCCGATTTATAGCCTATGATAACTGGCACAGGGAGAACTACCATATAATCTTTGTCCAGGAAACCCGCCTGGACTCCCTGGGGGCCCTGCATGCAGCTAAACGCGACTGGAGATGGGGGCACTCCTTTTTTTTCACTAGCCACGGAGGGCTACGGGGGAGTTGCCATCCTGTTCCAGGGTGTGGACATAACGTTCAATAGGGTGATTGAGATAACGAAGGGTAGGTGCGTAGTTCTTGATGTGTCGGTAGGCAGGCAGCCTCTCCGTCTGATTAATATCTATGCCCCCCAGACCAAGTGGGAGAGGAAGCGTCTGTTTAACGAGATAGAGCCTTTCCTCTACACGTCCCGGCATATTGTCTTTGCTGGTGATTTTAATACCGTTACTAGGACCAAAGACAGGAAAGGTGGCAAAGACAAACCGGGATACGACGCTTTGGCCCTTACTAGAATAGTCAGGCAGGCAGGCTTGGTAGATGTGCATATTAAGCACAACCCAGACCTCACAGGTTACACATATCAGCGAGGTAATTGCCAGAGTAGGATAGATAGGATTTATGTTAAGGAGTCTCTTCCGGTGACGGCACTTGTGCTTAAACCGGTGGAGTTCTCCGATCACCTTATTCTTACCTGTCTGTTAAATGTCTCGCAGGCTCCGCTAAGAGGTAAAGGGATTTGGCGACTTAATTCTGACATCTTGACAGAAGGCTGGGTTCAGCAGGCTTTCGAGAACTTCTTTCATGACCAGGTCACCGTTGCGGAATTCTGCACGACGAAGTCTGAGTGGTGGGAGATGGTGAAGGTAAGAACCCGTGCCTTATTTCGCTCTCTTTCTCAGAACATCCAGTCCTCAAAGTACAGGACTTATCTCGGGCTCCTGTGCAAGTTAGACTGTCTGGTGTCGCAACGAGGTGATCCCGGGGACATCTCTAGGGTCAAATCCATGATGAGGACGTTCCAGTATGACAGGTATGCCTCCTTGCTCAAGGAAAGGGATCATGGGGCTTACCACTCACCCGATCCTTTTCTTAGTTGCAAAAGGAAGGAGTCTGCTAAGATCATTACCTGTCTGCGGAACACCCTCGGTGTCCTGGAGGAAACTCCTCGGGGGATACAGAGGGTTGTCCG
>JARDYJ010000009.1:44750043-44909971 GCA_029215755.1 Spea hammondii
AGTGTAATAGACTGTAGCAGAGTGTAACAGAGTGTAAGAGAGTGTAAGAGACAATAGCAGAGTGTAATAGACAGTAACAGAGTGTAAGAGAGTGTTATAGACAGTAGCAGAGTGCAAGAGACAATAGCAGAGTGTAAGAGACAGTAGCAGAGTGTAATAGACTGTAACAGAGTGTAACAGAGTGTAAGAGAGTGTAAGAGACAGTAGCGGAGTGTAATAGACAGTAACAGAGTGTAAGAGAGTGTTATAGACAGTAGCAGAGTGTTATAGACAATAGCAGAGTGTAAGAGACAGTAGCAGAGTTTAATAGACAGCAGCAGAGTGTAAGAGAGTGTAAGAGACAGTAGCAGAGTGTAATAGACAGTAACAGAGTGTAAGAGAGTGTTATAGACAGTATCAGAGTGTAAGAGACAATAGCAGAGTGTAAGAGACAGTAGCAGAGTGTAATAGACTGTAGCAGAGTGTAACATAGTGTAAGAGAGTGTAAGAGACAGTAGCAGAGTGTAATAGACAGTAACAGAGTGTAAGAGAGTGTTATAGACAGTAGCAGAGTGTAAGAGAGTGTAAGAGACAGTTACAGAGTGTAAAAGAGTGTAACAGAGTGTAAGAGAGTGTAAGAGACAGTAACATAGTGTAGGAGAGTGTAAGAGACAGTAACAGAGTGTAAGAGACAGTAACAGAGTGTAAGAGGGTGTAAGAGACAGTAGCAGAGTGTAGGAGAGTGTAAGAGAGTGTAAGAGACAGTAAGAGTGTAAGAGACAGTAACAGAGTGTAAGAGACAGCAGCAGAGTGTAAGAGAGTGTAACAGAGTGTAAGAGACAGTAACATAGCGTAAGAGACAGTAGCAGAGAGTAAGAGACAGAAGCAGAGTGAAAGAGAGAGTAGCAGAGTGTAAGAGACAGTAGCAGAGTGTAAGAGACAGTAGCAGAGTGTAAGAGAGTGTAAGAGACAGTAACAGAGTGTAAGAGAGTGTAACAGCATGTAAGAGAGTGTAACAGAGTGTAAGAGAGTGTAAGAGACAGTAACAGAGTGTAGTAGAGTGTAAGAGACAGTGACAGAGTGTAAGAGACAGTAACAGAGTGTAAGAGACAGCAGCAGAGTGTAAGAGACAGCAGCAGAGTGTAAGAGAGTGTAACATAGTGTAAGAGAGTGAAAGAGACAGTAGCAGAGTGTAATAGACAGTAACAGAGTGTAGGAGAGTGTCAGAGACAGTAACAGAGTGTAAGAGTCAGCAGCAGAGTGTAAGAGAGTGTAACATAGTGTAAGAGAGTGTAAGAGACAGTAGCAGAGTGTAATAGACAGTAACAGAGTGTAAGAGAGTGTTATAGACAGTAGCAGAGTGTAAGATACAGTAGCAGAGTGTAAGAGACAGTAACAGAGTGTAAAAGACAGTAACAGAGTGTAAGAGACAGTAGCAGAGTGAAAGAGACAGTAGTAGAGTGTAGTAGAGTGTAAGAGAGTGTCACATGGCATATACCGTCCTCTAGGATCACATAGTCCTGAATGATCTCAGTATACTGTGAACGTCTTTGGGGATCTCTTCGCGTAGACCTCGTAAACCTGTGTAAGAGACAGTAAAAGAGTGTATGAGACAGTAGTGGAGTGTAAGAAAGTGTAACAGAGTATAGGAGACAGTAACAGAGTGTAAGAGAGTGTAAGAGACAGTTACAGAGTGTAAGAGAGTGTAAGAGAGTGTAACAGAGTGTAAGAGACAGTAACAGAGTGTAAGAGACAGCAGCAGAGTGTAAGAGAGTGTAAGAGACAGTAGCAGAGTGTAATAGACAGCAGCAGAGTGTAAGAGAGTGTAAGAGACAGTAGCAGAGTGTAATAGACAGTAACAGAGTGTAAGAGAGTGTTATAGACAGTAGCAGAGTGTAAGAGACAATAGCAGAGTGTAAGAGACAGTAGCAGAGTGTAACATAGTGTAAGAGAGTGTAAGAGACAGTAGCAGAGTGTAATAGACAGTAACAGAGTGTAAGAGAGTGTTATAGACAGTAGCAGAGTGTAAGAGAGTGTAAGAGACAGTTACAGAGTGTAAGAGAGTGTAACAGAGTGTAAGAGAGTGTAAGAGACAGTAACATAGTGTAGGAGAGTGTAAGAGACAGTAACAGAGTGTAAGAGACAGTAGCAGAGTGTAAGAGAGTGTAAGAGAGTGTTATAGACAGTAGCAGAGTGTAAGGGACAATAGCAGAGTGTAAGAGACAGTAGCAGAGTGTAATAGACTGTAGCAGAGTGTAAAATAGTGTAAGAGAGTGTAAGAGACAGTAGCAGAGTGTAATAGACAGTAATAGAGTGTAAGAGAGTGTTATAGACAGTAGCAGAGTTTAAGAGACAGTAACAGAGTGTAAGAGACAGTAAGAGTGTAAGAGGGTGTAAGAGACAGTAGCAGAGTGTAGGAGAGTGTAAGAGAGTGTAAGAGACAGTAACAGAGTGTAAGAGACAGCAGCAGAGTGTAAGAGACAGTAACAGAGTGTAAGAGAGTGTAACAGAGTGTAAGAGACAGTAACAGAGTGTACGAGAGTGTAGTAGAGTGTAAGAGACAGTAACAGAGCATAAGAGACAGTAACAGAGCATAAGAGACAGAAGCAGAGTGTAAGAGACAGAAACAGAGTGAAAGAGAGAGTAGCAGAGTGTAAGAGACAGTAGCAGAGTGTAAGAGAGTGTAAGAGAAATTAACAGAGTGTAGTAGAGTGTAACAGCGTGTAAGAGAGTGTAACAGAGTGTAAGAGAGTGTAGGAGACAGTAACAGAGTGTAGGAGAGTGTAAGAGACAGTAACAGAGTGTAAGAGACAGTAACAGAGTGTAAGAGACAGCAGCAGAGTGTAAGAGAGTGTAACATAGTGTAAGAGAGTGAAAGAGACAGTAGCAGAGTGTAATAGACAGTAACAGAGTGTAAGACAGTGTTATAGACAGTAGCAGAGTGTAAGAGACAATAGCAGAGTGTAAGAGACAGTAACAGAGTGTAAGAGACAGTAACATAGTGTAAGAGACAGTAACAGAGTGTATGAGAGTGTAGTAGAGTGTAAGAGACTGTAACAGAGCGTAAGAGATAGTAGCAGAGTGTAAGAGACAGTAGCAGAGTGAAAGAGACAGTAGCAGAGTGTAAGAGACAGTAACAGAGTGTAAGAGATAGTAGCAGAGTGTAAGAGAGTGTAAGAGACAGTAACAGTGTGTAAGAGGGTGTAACAGCGTGTAAGAGAGTGTAACAGCATGTAAGAGAGTGTAACAGAGTGTAAGGGAGTGTAAGAGACAGTAACAGAGTGTAAGGGGGTGTAAGAGACAGTAGAAGAGTGTAGGAGAGTGTAGGAGAGTGTAATAGACAGTAACAGAGTGTAAGAGACAGTAACAGAGTGTAAGAGACAGCAGCAGAGTGTAAGAGAGTGTAAGAGACAGTAAGAGAGTGTAACAGAGTGTAAGAGACAGTAACAGAGTGTACGAGACAGTAACAGAGTGTAAGAGACAGTAACAGAGTGTAAGAGACAGTAACAGAGTATACGAGAGTGTAGTAGAGTGTAAGAGACAGTAACAGAGCGTAAGAGACAGTAGCAGTGTGTAAGAGACAGAAGCAAAGTGAAAGAGAGAGTAGCAGAGTGTAAGAGACAGTAGCAGAGTGTAAGAGACAGTAGCAGAGTGTAAGAGTGTAAGAGACAGTAACAGAGTGTAAGAGAGTGTAACAGCGTGTAAGAGAGTGTAACAGAGTGTAAGAGACAGTAAGAGAGTGTAACAGAGTGTAAGAGACAGTAACAGAGTGTAGGAGAGTGTAAGAGACAGTAACGGAGTGTAAGAGACAGTAACAGAGTGTAAGAGACAGCAGCAGAGTGTAAGAGAGTGTAACATAGTGTAAGAGAGTGTAAGAGACAGTAGCAGAGTGTAATAGACAGTAACAGAGTGTAATAGAGTGTAAGAGACAGTAGCAGAGTGTAATAGACTGTAACAGAGTGTAAGAGAGTGTAAGAGACAATAGCAGAGTGTAATAGACAGTAACAGAGTGTAAGAGAGTGTTATAGACAGTAGCAGAGTGCAAGAGACAATAGCAGAGTGTAAGAGACAGTAGCCGAGTGTAATAGACTGTAACAGAGTGTAACAGAGTGTAAGAGACAGTAGCAGAGTGTAATAGACTGTAACAGAGTGTAAGAGAGTGTAAGAGACAATAGCAGAGTGTAATAGACAGTAACAGAGTGTAAGAGAGTGTTATAGACAGTAGCAGAGTGTAAGAGACAATAGCAGAGTGTAATAGACTGGAGCAGAGTGTAGCATAGTGTAAGACAGTGTAAGAGACTGTAGCAGAGTGTAATAGACAGTAACAGAGTGTAAGAGAGTGTTATAGACAGTAGCAGAGTGTAAGAGACAATAGCAGAGTGTAAGAGACAGTAGCAGAGTGTAATAGACAGCAGCAGAGTGTAAGAGAGTGTAAGAGACAGTAGCAGAGTGTAATAGACAGTAACAGAGTGTAAGAGAGTGTTATAGACAGTAGCAGAGTGTAAGAGACAATAGCAGAGTGTAAGAGACAGTAGCAGAGTGTAATAGACTGTAGCAGAGTGTAACATAGTGTAAGAGAGTGTAAGAGACAGTAGCAGAGTGTAATAGACAGTAACAGAGTGTAAGAGAGTGTTATAGACAGTAGCAGAGTGTAAGAGAGTGTAAGAGACAGTTACAGAGTGTAAGAGAGTGTAACAGAGTGTAAGAGAGTGTAAGAGACAGTAACATAGTGTAGGAGAGTGTAAGAGACAGTAACAGAGTGTAAGAGACAGTAGCAGAGTGTAAGAGAGTGTAAGAGAGTGTTATAGACAGTAGCAGAGTGTAAGGGACAATAGCAGAGTGTAAGAGACAGTAGCAGAGTGTAATAGACAGTAATAGAGTGTAAGAGAGTGTTATAGACAGTAGCAGAGTTTAAGAGACAGTAACAGAGTGTAAGAGACAGTAAGAGTGTAAGAGGGTGTAAGAGACAGTAGCAGAGTGTAAGAGAGTGTAAGAGAGTGTAAGAGACAGTAACAGAGTGTAAGAGACAGTAACAGAGTGTAAGAGACAGCAGCAGAGTGTAAGAGAGTGTAACAGAGTATAGGAGACAGTAACAGAGTATAGGAGACAGTAACAGAGTGTAAGAGAGTGTAAGAGACAGTTACAGAGTGTAAGAGAGTGTAACATAGTGTAAGAGACAGTAACAGAGTGTAAGAGACAGCAGAAGAGTGTAAGAGAGTTGAAGAGACAGTCGCAGAGTGTAATAGACAGTAACAGAGTGTAAGAGAGTGTTATAGACAGTAGCAGAGTGTAAGAGACAATAGCAGAGTGTAATAGACTGGAGCAGAGTGTAACATAGTGTAAGAGAGTGTAAGAGACTGTAGCAGAGTGTAATAGACAGTAACAGAGTGTAAGAGAGTGTTATAGACAGTAGCAGAGTGTAAGAGACAATAGCAGAGTGTAAGAGACAGTAGCAGAGTGTAATAGACAGCAGCAGAGTGTAAGAGAGTGTAAGAGACAGTAGCAGAGTGTAATAGACAGTAACAGAGTGTAAGAGAGTGTTATAGACAGTAGCAGAGTGTAAGAGACAATAGCAGAGTGTAAGAGACAGTAGCAGAGTGTAATAGACTGTAGCAGAGTGTAACAGTGTAAGAGAGTGTAAGAGACAGTAGCAGAGTGTAATAGACATTAACAGAGTGTAAGAGAGTGTTATAGACAGTAGCAGAGTTTAAGAGACAGTAACAGAGTGTAAGAGACAGTAACAGAGTGTAAGAGGGTGTAAGAGACAGTAGCAGAGTGTAGGAGAGTGTAAGAGAGTGTAAGAGACAGTAACAGAGTGTAAGAGACAGTAACAGAGTGTAAGAGACAGCAGCAGAGTGTAAGAGAGTGTAACAGAGTGTAAGAGACAGTAACAGAGTGTAAGAGAGTGTTATAGACAGTAGCAGAGTGTAAGAGACAATAGCAGAGTGTAAGAGACAGTAGCAGAGTGTAATAGACAGCAGCAGAGTGTAAGAGAGTGTAAGAGACAGTAGCAGAGTGTAATAGACAGTAACAGAGTGTAAGAGAGTGTTATAGACAGTAGCAGAGTGTAAGAGACAATAGCAGAGTGTAAGAGACAGTAGCAGAGTGTAATAGACAGCAGCAGAGTGTAAGAGAGTGTAAGAGACAGTAGCAGAGTGTAATAGACAGTAACAGAGTGTAAGAGAGTGTTATAGACAGTAGCAGAGTGTAAGAGACAATAGCAGAGAGTAAGAGACAGTAGCAGAGTGTAATAGACTGTAGCAGAGTGTAACATAGTGTAAGAGAGTGTAAGAGACAGTAGCAGAGTGTAATAGACAGTAACAGAGTGTAAGAGAGTGTTATAGACAGTAGCAGAGTGTAAGAGACAATAGCAGAGTGTAAGAGACAGTAGCAGAGTGTAATAGACAGCAGCAGAGTGTAAGAGAGTGTAAGAGACAGTAGCAGAGTGTAATAGACAGTAACAGAGTGTAAGAGAGTGTTATAGACAGTAGCAGAGTGTAAGAGACAATAGCAGAGTGTAAGAGACAGTAGCAGAGTGTAATAGACTGTAGCAGAGTGTAACATAGTGTAAGAGAGTGTAAGAGACAGTAGCAGAGTGTAATAGACAGTAACAGAGTGTAAGAGAGTGTTATAGACAGTAGCAGAGTGTAAGAGAGTGTAAGAGACAGTTACAGAGTGTAAGAGAGTGTAACAGAGTGTAAGAGAGTGTAAGAGACAGTAACATAGTGTAGGAGAGTGTAAGAGACAGTAACAGAGTGTAAGAGACAGTAGCAGAGTGTAAGAGAGTGTAAGAGAGTGTTATAGACAGTAGCAGAGTGTAAGGGACAATAGCAGAGTGTAAGAGACAGTAGCAGAGTGTAATAGACTGTAGCAGAGTGTAAAATAGTGTAAGAGAGTGTAAGAGACAGTAGCAGAGTGTAATAGACAGTAATAGAGTGTAAGAGAGTGTTATAGACAGTAGCAGAGTTTAAGAGACAGTAACAGAGTGTAAGAGACAGTAAGAGTGTAAGAGGGTGTAAGAGACAGTAGCAGAGTGTAAGAGAGTGTAAGAGAGTGTAAGAGACAGTAACAGAGTGTAAGAGACAGTAACAGAGTGTAAGAGACAGCAGCAGAGTGTAAGAGAGTGTAACAGAGTATAGGAGACAGTAACAGAGTATAGGAGACAGTAACAGAGTGTAAGAGAGTGTAAGAGACAGTTACAGAGTGTAAGAGAGTGTAACATAGTGTAAGAGACAGTAACAGAGTGTAAGAGACAGCAGAAGAGTGTAAGAGAGTTGAAGAGACAGTCGCAGAGTGTAATAGACAGTAACAGAGTGTAAGAGACAATAGCAGAGTGTAATAGACTGGAGCAGAGTGTAACATAGTGTAAGAGAGTGTAAGAGACTGTAGCAGAGTGTAATAGACAGTAACAGAGTGTAAGAGAGTGTTATAGACAGTAGCAGAGTGTAAGAGACAATAGCAGAGTGTAAGAGACAGTAGCAGAGTGTAATAGACAGCAGCAGAGTGTAAGAGAGTGTAAGAGACAGTAGCAGAGTGTAATAGACAGTAACAGAGTGTAAGAGAGTGTTATAGACAGTAGCAGAGTGTAAGAGACAATAGCAGAGTGTAAGAGACAGTAGCAGAGTGTAATAGACTGTAGCAGAGTGTAACAGTGTAAGAGAGTGTAAGAGACAGTAGCAGAGTGTAATAGACATTAACAGAGTGTAAGAGAGTGTTATAGACAGTAGCAGAGTTTAAGAGACAGTAACAGAGTGTAAGAGACAGTAACAGAGTGTAAGAGGGTGTAAGAGACAGTAGCAGAGTGTAGGAGAGTGTAAGAGAGTGTAAGAGACAGTAACAGAGTGTAAGAGACAGTAACAGAGTGTAAGAGACAGCAGCAGAGTGTAAGAGAGTGTAACAGAGTGTAAGAGACAGTAACAGAGCGTAAGAGACAGTAGCAGAGTGTAAGAGACAGAAGCAGAGTGAAAGAGAGAGTAGCAGAGTGTAAGAGACAGTAGCAGAGAGTAAGAGACAGTAGCAGAGTGTAAGAGAGTGTAATAGACAGTAACAGAGTGTAAGAGAGTGTAACAGCATGTAAGAGAGTGTAACAGAGTGTAAGAGAGTGTAAGAGACAGTAACAGAGTGTAAGAGACAGTAACAGAGTGTAAGAGACAGCAGCAGAGTGTAAGAGTGTGTAACATAGTGTAAGAGAGTGAAAGAGATAGTAGCAGAGTGTAATAGACAGTAACAGAGTGTAATAGAGTGTAAGAGACAGTAGCAGAGTGTAAGAGACAATAGCAGAGTGTAAGAGACAGTAGCAGAGTGTAATAGACTGTAGCAGAGTGTAACAGAGTGTAAGAGAGTGTAAGAGACAATAGCAGAGTGTAATAGACAGTAACAGAGTGTAAGAGAGTGTTATAGACAGTAGCAGAGTGCAAGAGACAATAGCAGAGTGTAAGAGACAGTAGCAGAGTGTAATATACAGTAACAGAGTGTAAGAGACAGTAACAGAGTGTAAGAGACAGCAGCAGAGTGTAAGAGTGTAAGAGACAGTAACAGAGTGTAAGAGAGTGTAACAGAGTGTAAGAGACAGTAACAGAGTGTACGAGACAGTAACAGAGTGTACGAGACAGTAACAGAGTGTACGAGACAGTAACAGAGTGTAAGAGACAGTAACAGAGTATACGAGAGTGTAGTAGAGTGTAAGAGACAGTAACACAGCGTAAGAGACAGTAGCAGTGTGTAAGAGACAGAAGCAAAGTGAAAGAGAGAGTAGCAGAGTGTAAGAGACAGTAGCAGAGTGTAAGAGACAGTAGCAGAGTGTAAGAGTGTAAGAGACAGTAACAGAGTGTAAGAGAGTGTAACAGCATGTAAGAGAGTGTAACAGAGTGTAAGAGACAGTAAGAGAGTGTAACAGAGTGTAAGAGACAGTAACAGAGTGTAGGAGAGTGTAAGAGACAGTAACGGAGTGTAAGAGACAGTAACAGAGTGTAAGAGACAGTAACAGAGTGTAAGAGACAGTAGCAGAGTGTTAGAGACAGTAGCAGAGTGTAAGAAACAGTAACAGAGTGTAAGAGACAGTAGTAGAGTGTAGGAGAGTGTAAGAGACAGTAACAGTGTGTAAGAGGGTGTAACAGCGTGTAAGAGAGTGTAACAGCGTGTAAGAGAGTGTAACAGAGTGTAAGAGAGTGTAAGAGACAGTAACAGAGTGTAAGAGGGTGTAAGAGACAGTAGCAGAGTGTAAGAGAGTGTAAGAGACAATAGCAGAGTGTAAGAGACAGTAGCAGAGTGTAATAGACTGTAGCAGAGTGTAACAGTGTAAGAGAGTGTAAGAGACAGTAGCAGAGTGTAATAGACAGTAACAGAGTGTAAGAGAGTGTTATAGACAGTAGCAGAGTGTAAGAGACAGTAGCAGAGTGTAAGAGACAATAGCAGAGTGTAAGAGACAGTAGCAGAGTGTAATAGACTGTAGCAGAGTGTAACATAGTGTAAGAGAGTGTAAGAGACAGTAGCAGAGTGTAATAGACAGTAACAGAGTGTAAGAGAGTGTTATAGACAGTAGCAGAGTGTAAGAGAGTGTAAGAGACAGTTACAGAGTGTAAGAGAGTGTAACAGAGTGTAAGAGAGTGTAAGAGACAGTAACATAGTGTAGGAGAGTGTAAGAGACAGTAACAGAGTGTAAGAGACAGTAGCAGAGTGTAAGAGAGTGTAAGAGAGTGTTATAGACAGTAGCAGAGTGTAAGGGACAATAGCAGAGTGTAAGAGACAGTAGCAGAGTGTAATAGACTGTAGCAGAGTGTAAAATAGTGTAAGAGAGTTTAAGAGACAGTAGCAGAGTGTAATAGACAGTAATAGAGTGTAAGAGAGTGTTATAGACAGTAGCAGAGTTTAAGAGACAGTAACAGAGTGTAAGAGACAGTAAGAGTGTAAGAGGGTGTAAGAGACAGTAGCAGAGTGTAGGAGAGTGTAAGAGAGTGTAAGAGAGTGTAAGAGAGTGTAAGAGACAGTAACAGAGTGTAAGAGACAGTAACAGAGTGTAAGAGACAGCAGCAGAGTGTAAGAGAGTGTAAGAGAGTATAGGAGACAGTAACAGAGTATAGGAGACAGTAACAGAGTGTAAGAGAGTGTAAGAGACAGTTACAGAGTGTAAGAGAGTGTAACATAGTGTAAGAGACAGTAACAGAGTGTAAGAGACAGCAGAAGAGTGTAAGAGAGTTGAAGAGACAGTCGCAGAGTGTAATAGACAGTAACAGAGTGTAAGAGAGTGTTATAGACAGTAGCAGAGTGTAAGAGACAATAGCAGAGTGTAATAGACTGGAGCAGAGTGTAACATAGTGTAAGAGAGTGTAAGAGACTGTAGCAGAGTGTAATAGACAGTAACAGAGTGTAAGAGAGTGTTATAGACAGTAGCAGAGTGTAAGAGACAATAGCAGAGTGTAAGAGACAGTAGCAGAGTGTAATAGACAGCAGCAGAGTGTAAGAGAGTGTAAGAGACAGTAGCAGAGTGTAATAGACAGTAACAGAGTGTAAGAGAGTGTTATAGACAGTAGCAGAGTGTAAGAGACAATAGCAGAGTGTAAGAGACAGTAGCAGAGTGTAATAGACAGTAGCAGAGTGTAACAGTGTAAGAGAGTGTAAGAGACAGTAGCAGAGTGTAATAGACATTAACAGAGTGTAAGAGAGTGTTATAGACAGTAGCAGAGTTTAAGAGACAGTAACAGAGTGTAAGAGACAGTAACAGAGTGTAAGAGGGTGTAAGAGACAGTAGCAGAGTGTAGGAGAGTGTAAGAGAGTGTAAGAGACAGTAACAGAGTGTAAGAGACAGTAACAGAGTGTAAGAGACAGCAGCAGAGTGTAAGAGAGTGTAACAGAGTGTAAGAGACAGTAACAGAGCGTAAGAGACAGTAGCAGAGTGTAAGAGACAGAAGCAGAGTGAAAGAGAGAGTAGCAGAGTGTAAGAGACAGTAGCAGAGAGTAAGAGACAGTAGCAGAGTGTAAGAGAGTGTAATAGACAGTAACAGAGTGTAAGAGAGTGTAACAGCATGTAAGAGAGTGTAACAGAGTGTAAGAGAGTGTAAGAGACAGTAACAGAGTGTAAGAGACAGTAACAGAGTGTAAGAGACAGTAACAGAGTGTAAGAGACAGCAGCAGAGTGTAAGAGTGTGTAACATAGTGTAAGAGAGTGAAAGAGATAGTAGCAGAGTGTAATAGACAGTAACAGAGTGTAATAGAGTGTAAGAGACAGTAGCAGAGTGTAAGAGACAATAGCAGAGTGTAAGAGACAGTTGCAGAGTGTAATAGACTGTAGCAGAGTGTAACAGAGTGTAAGAGAGTGTAAGAGACAATAGCAGAGTGTAATAGACAGTAACAGAGTGTAAGAGAGTGTTATAGACAGTAGCAGAGTGCAAGAGACAATAGCAGAGTGTAAGAGACAGTAGCAGAGTGTAATATACAGTAACAGAGTGTAAGAGACAGTAACAGAGTGTAAGAGACAGCAGCAGAGTGTAAGAGTGTAAGAGACAGTAACAGAGTGTAAGAGAGTGTAACAGAGTGTAAGAGACAGTAACAGAGTGTACGAGACAGTAACAGAGTGTACGAGACAGTAACAGAGTGTACAAGACAGTAACAGAGTGTAAGAGACAGTAACAGAGTATACGAGAGTGTAGTAGAGTGTAAGAGACAGTAACACAGCGTAAGAGACAGTAGCAGTGTGTAAGAGACAGAAGCAAAGTGAAAGAGAGAGTAGCAGAGTGTAAGAGACAGTAGCAGAGTGTAAGAGACAGTAGCAGAGTGTAAGAGTGTAAGAGACAGTAACAGAGTGTAAGAGAGTGTAACAGCGTGTAAGAGAGTGTAACAGAGTGTAAGAGACAGTAAGAGAGTGTAACAGAGTGTAAGAGACAGTAACAGAGTGTAGGAGAGTGTAAGAGACAGTAACGGAGTGTAAGAGACAGTAACAGAGTGTAAGAGACAGCAGCAGAGTGTTAGAGAGTGTAACATAGTGTAAGAGAGTGTAAGAGACAGTAGCAGAGTGTAATAGACAGTAACAGAGTGTAATAGAGTGTAAGAGACAGTAGCAGAGTGTAAGAGACAGTAGCAGAGTGTAATAGACTGTAGCAGAGTGTAACAGAGTGTAAGAGAGTGTAAGAGACAATAGCAGAGTGTAATAGACAGTAACAGAGTGTAAGAGAGTGTTATAGACAGTAGCAGAGTGCAAGAGACAATAGCAGAGTGTAAGAGACAGTAGCAGAGTGTAATAGACTGTAACAGAGTGTAACAGAGTGTAAGAGAGTGTAAGAGACAGTAGCGGAGTGTAATAGACAGTAACAGAGTGTAAGAGAGTGTTATAGACAGTAGCAGAGTGTTATAGACAATAGCAGAGTGTAAGAGACAGTAGCAGAGTGTAATAGACAGCAGCAGAGTGTAAGAGAGTGTAAGAGACAGTAGCAGAGTGTAATAGACAGTAACAGAGTGTAAGAGAGTGTTATAGACAGTATCAGAGTGTAAGAGACAATAGCAGAGTGTAAGAGACAGTAGCAGAGTGTAATAGACTGTAGCAGAGTGTAACATAGTGTAAGAGAGTGTAAGAGACAGTAGCAGAGTGTAATAGACAGTAACAGAGTGTAAGATAGTGTTATAGACAGTAGCAGAGTGTAAGAGAGTGTAAGAGACAGTTACAGAGTGTAAAAGAGTGTAACAGAGTGTAAGAGAGTGTAAGAGACAGTAACATAGTGTAGGAGAGTGTAAGAGACAGTAACAGAGTGTAAGAGACAGTAACAGAGTGTAAGAGGGTGTAAGAGACAGTAGCAGAGTGTAGGAGAGTGTAAGAGAGTGTAAGAGACAGTAAGAGTGTAAGAGACAGTAACAGAGTGTAAGAGACAGCAGCAGAGTGTAAGAGAGTGTAACAGAGTGTAAGAGACAGTAACAGAGCGTAAGAGACAGTAGCAGAGTGTAAGAGACAGAAGCAGAGTGAAAGAGAGAGTAGCAGAGTGTAAGAGACAGTAGCAGAGTTTAAGAGACAGTAGCAGAGTGTAAGAGAGTGTAAGAGACAGTAACAGAGTGTAAGAGAGTGTAACAGCATGTAAGAGAGTGTAACAGAGTGTAAGAGAGTGTAAGAGACAGTAACAGAGTGTAGTAGAGTGTAAGAGACAGTAACAGAGTGTAAGAGACAGTAACAGAGTGTAAGAGAGTGTAACATAGTGTAAGAGAGTGAAAGAGACAGTAGCAGAGTGTAATAGACAGTAACAGAGTGTAGGAGAGTGTCAGAGACAGTAACAGAGTGTAAGAGTCAGCAGCAGAGTGTAAGAGAGTGTAACATAGTGTAAGAGAGTGTAAGAGACAGTAGCAGAGTGTAATAGACAGTAACAGAGTGTAAGAGAGTGTTATAGACAGTAGCAGAGTGTAAGAGACAATAGCAGAGTGTAAGATACAGTAGCAGAGTGTAAGAGACAGTAACAGAGTGTAAAAGACAGTAACAGAGTGTAAGAGACAGTAGCAGAGTGAAAGAGACAGTAGTAGAGTGTAGTAGAGTGTAAGAGAGTGTCACATGGCATATACCGTCCTCTAGGATCACATAGTCCTGAATGATCTCAGTATACTGTGAACGTCTTTGGGGATCTCTTCGCGTAGACCTCGTAAACCTGTGTAAGAGACAGTAAAAGAGTATATGAGACAGTAGTGGAGTGTAAGAAAGTGTAACAGAGTATAGGAGACAGTAACAGAGTGTAAGAGAGTGTAAGAGACAGTTACAGAGTGTAAGAGAGTGTAACAGAGTGTAAGAGACAGTAACAGAGTGTAAGAGACAGCAGCAGAGTGTAAGAGAGTGTAAGAGACAGTAGCAGAGTGTAATAGACAGTAACAGAGTGTAAGAGAGTGTTATAGACAGTAGCAGAGTGTTATAGACAATAGCAGAGTGTAAGAGACAGTAGCAGAGTGTAATAGACAGCAGCAGAGTGTAAGAGAGTGTAAGAGACAGTAGCAGAGTGTAATAGACAGTAACAGAGTGTAAGAGAGTGTTATAGACAGTAGCAGAGTGTAAGAGACAATAGCAGAGTGTAAGAGACAGTAGCAGAGTGTAATAGACTGTAGCAGAGTGTAACATAGTGTAAGAGAGTGTAAGAGACAGTAGCAGAGTGTAATAGACAGTAACAGAGTGTAAGAGAGTGTTATAGACAGTAGCAGAGTTTAAGAGACAGTAACAGAGTGTAAGAGGGTGTAAGAGACAGTAGCAGAGTGTAAGAGAGTGTAAGAGAGTGTAAGAGAGTGTAAGAGACAGTAACAGAGTGTAAGAGACAGTAACAGAGTGTAAGAGACAGTAACAGAGTGTAAGAGACAGCAGCAGAGTGTAAGAGAGTGTAACAGAGTGTAAGAGACAGTAACAGAGCATAAGAGACAGTAGCAGAGTGTAAGAGACAGAAGCAGAGTGAAAGAGAGAGTAGCAGAGTGTAAGAGACAGTAGCAGAGAGTAAGAGACAGTAGCAGAGTGTAAGAGAGTGTAATAGACAGTAACAGAGTGTAAGAGAGTGTAACAGCATGTAAGAGAGTGTAACAGAGTGTAAGAGAGTGTAAGAGACAGTAACAGAGTGTAAGAGACAGTAACAGAGTGTAAGAGACAGCAGCAGAGTGTAAGAGTGTGTAACATAGTGTAAGAGAGTGAAAGAGATAGTAGCAGAGTGTAATAGACAGTAACAGAGTGTAATAGAGTGTAAGAGACAGTAGCAGAGTGTAAGAGACAATAGCAGAGTGTAAGAGACAGTAGCAGAGTGTAATAGACTGTAGCAGAGTGTAACAGAGTGTAAGAGAGTGTAAGAGACAATAGCAGAGTGTAATAGACAGTAACAGAGTGTAAGAGAGTGTTATAGACAGTAGCAGAGTGCAAGAGACAATAGCAGAGTGTAAGAGACAGTAGCAGAGTGTAATATACAGTAACAGAGTATAAGAGACAGTAACAGAGTGTAAGAGACAGCAGCAGAGTGTAAGAGTGTAAGAGACAGTAACAGAGTGTAAGAGAGTGTAACAGAGTGTAAGAGACAGTAACAGAGTGTACGAGACAGTAACAGAGTGTACGAGACAGTAACAGAGTGTACGAGACAGTAACAGAGTGTACGAGACAGTAACAGAGTATACGAGAGTGTAGTAGAGTGTAAGAGACAGTAACACAGCGTAAGAGACAGTAGCAGTGTGTAAGAGACAGAAGCAAAGTGAAAGAGAGAGTAGCAGAGTGTAAGAGACAGTAGCAGAGTGTAAGAGACAGTAGCAGAGTGTAAGAGTGTAAGAGACAGTAACAGAGTGTAAGAGAGTGTAACAGCGTGTAAGAGAGTGTAACAGAGTGTAAGAGACAGTAAGAGAGTGTAACAGAGTGTAAGAGACAGTAACAGAGTGTAGGAGAGTGTAAGAGACAGTAACGGAGTGTAAGAGACAGTAACAGAGTGTAAGAGACAGTAGCAGAGTGTTAGAGACAGTAGCAGAGTGTAAGAAACAGTAACAGAGTGTAAGAGACAGTAGCAGAGTGTAGGAGAGTGTAAGAGACAGTAACAGTGTGTAAGAGGGTGTAACAGCGTGTAAGAGAGTGTAACAGCGTGTAAGAGAGTGTAACAGAGTGTAAGAGAGTGTAAGAGACAGTAACAGAGTGTAAGAGGGTGTAAGAGACAGTAGCAGAGTGTAAGAGAGTGTAAGAGACAATAGCAGAGTGTAAGAGACAGTAGCAGAGTGTAATAGACTGTAGCAGAGTGTAACAGTGTAAGAGAGTGTAAGAGACAGTAGCAGAGTGTAATAGACAGTAACAGAGTGTAAGAGAGTGTTATAGACAGTAGCAGAGTGTAAGAGACAGTAGCAGAGTGTAAGAGACAATAGCAGAGTGTAAGAGACAGTAGCAGAGTGTAATAGACTGTAGCAGAGTGTAACATAGTGTAAGAGAGTGTAAGAGACAGTAGCAGAGTGTAATAGACAGTAACAGAGTGTAAGAGAGTGTTATAGACAGTAGCAGAGTGTAAGAGAGTGTAAGAGACAGTTACAGAGTGTAAGAGAGTGTAACAGAGTGTAAGAGAGTGTAAGAGACAGTAACATAGTGTAGGAGAGTGTAAGAGACAGTAACAGAGTGTAAGAGACAGTAGCAGAGTGTAAGAGAGTGTAAGAGAGTGTTATAGACAGTAGCAGAGTGTAAGGGACAATAGCAGAGTGTAAGAGACAGTAGCAGAGTGTAATAGACTGTAGCAGAGTGTAAAATAGTGTAAGAGAGTTTAAGAGACAGTAGCAGAGTGTAATAGACAGTAATAGAGTGTAAGAGAGTGTTATAGACAGTAGCAGAGTTTAAGAGACAGTAACAGAGTGTAAGAGACAGTAAGAGTGTAAGAGGGTGTAAGAGACAGTAGCAGAGTGTAGGAGAGTGTAAGAGAGTGTAAGAGAGTGTAAGAGAGTGTAAGAGACAGTAACAGAGTGTAAGAGACAGTAACAGAGTGTAAGAGACAGCAGCAGAGTGTAAGAGAGTGTAAGAGAGTATAGGAGACAGTAACAGAGTATAGGAGACAGTAACAGAGTGTAAGAGAGTGTAAGAGACAGTTACAGAGTGTAAGAGAGTGTAACATAGTGTAAGAGACAGTAACAGAGTGTAAGAGACAGCAGAAGAGTGTAAGAGAGTTGAAGAGACAGTCGCAGAGTGTAATAGACAGTAACAGAGTGTAAGAGAGTGTTATAGACAGTAGCAGAGTGTAAGAGACAATAGCAGAGTGTAATAGACTGGAGCAGAGTGTAACATAGTGTAAGAGAGTGTAAGAGACTGTAGCAGAGTGTAATAGACAGTAACAGAGTGTAAGAGAGTGTTATAGACAGTAGCAGAGTGTAAGAGACAATAGCAGAGTGTAAGAGACAGTAGCAGAGTGTAATAGACAGCAGCAGAGTGTAAGAGAGTGTAAGAGACAGTAGCAGAGTGTAATAGACAGTAACAGAGTGTAAGAGAGTGTTATAGACAGTAGCAGAGTGTAAGAGACAATAGCAGAGTGTAAGAGACAGTAGCAGAGTGTAATAGACAGTAGCAGAGTGTAACAGTGTAAGAGAGTGTAAGAGACAGTAGCAGAGTGTAATAGACATTAACAGAGTGTAAGAGAGTGTTATAGACAGTAGCAGAGTTTAAGAGACAGTAACAGAGTGTAAGAGACAGTAACAGAGTGTAAGAGGGTGTAAGAGACAGTAGCAGAGTGTAGGAGAGTGTAAGAGAGTGTAAGAGACAGTAACAGAGTGTAAGAGACAGTAACAGAGTGTAAGAGACAGCAGCAGAGTGTAAGAGAGTGTAACAGAGTGTAAGAGACAGTAACAGAGCGTAAGAGACAGTAGCAGAGTGTAAGAGACAGAAGCAGAGTGAAAGAGAGAGTAGCAGAGTGTAAGAGACAGTAGCAGAGAGTAAGAGACAGTAGCAGAGTGTAAGAGAGTGTAATAGACAGTAACAGAGTGTAAGAGAGTGTAACAGCATGTAAGAGAGTGTAACAGAGTGTAAGAGAGTGTAAGAGACAGTAACAGAGTGTAAGAGACAGTAACAGAGTGTAAGAGACAGTAACAGAGTGTAAGAGACAGCAGCAGAGTGTAAGAGTGTGTAACATAGTGTAAGAGAGTGAAAGAGATAGTAGCAGAGTGTAATAGACAGTAACAGAGTGTAATAGAGTGTAAGAGACAGTAGCAGAGTGTAAGAGACAATAGCAGAGTGTAAGAGACAGTTGCAGAGTGTAATAGACTGTAGCAGAGTGTAACAGAGTGTAAGAGAGTGTAAGAGACAATAGCAGAGTGTAATAGACAGTAACAGAGTGTAAGAGAGTGTTATAGACAGTAGCAGAGTGCAAGAGACAATAGCAGAGTGTAAGAGACAGTAGCAGAGTGTAATATACAGTAACAGAGTGTAAGAGACAGTAACAGAGTGTAAGAGACAGCAGCAGAGTGTAAGAGTGTAAGAGACAGTAACAGAGTGTAAGAGAGTGTAACAGAGTGTAAGAGACAGTAACAGAGTGTACGAGACAGTAACAGAGTGTACGAGACAGTAACAGAGTGTACAAGACAGTAACAGAGTGTAAGAGACAGTAACAGAGTATACGAGAGTGTAGTAGAGTGTAAGAGACAGTAACACAGCGTAAGAGACAGTAGCAGTGTGTAAGAGACAGAAGCAAAGTGAAAGAGAGAGTAGCAGAGTGTAAGAGACAGTAGCAGAGTGTAAGAGACAGTAGCAGAGTGTAAGAGTGTAAGAGACAGTAACAGAGTGTAAGAGAGTGTAACAGCGTGTAAGAGAGTGTAACAGAGTGTAAGAGACAGTAAGAGAGTGTAACAGAGTGTAAGAGACAGTAACAGAGTGTAGGAGAGTGTAAGAGACAGTAACGGAGTGTAAGAGACAGTAACAGAGCGTAAGAGACAGCAGCAGAGTGTTAGAGAGTGTAACATAGTGTAAGAGAGTGTAAGAGACAGTAGCAGAGTGTAATAGACAGTAACAGAGTGTAATAGAGTGTAAGAGACAGTAGCAGAGTGTAAGAGACAGTAGCAGAGTGTAATAGACTGTAGCAGAGTGTAACAGAGTGTAAGAGAGTGTAAGAGACAATAGCAGAGTGTAATAGACAGTAACAGAGTGTAAGAGAGTGTTATAGACAGTAGCAGAGTGCAAGAGACAATAGCAGAGTGTAAGAGACAGTAGCAGAGTGTAATAGACTGTAACAGAGTGTAACAGAGTGTAAGAGAGTGTAAGAGACAGTAGCGGAGTGTAATAGACAGTAACAGAGTGTAAGAGAGTGTTATAGACAGTAGCAGAGTGTTATAGACAATAGCAGAGTGTAAGAGACAGTAGCAGAGTGTAATAGACAGCAGCAGAGTGTAAGAGAGTGTAAGAGACAGTAGCAGAGTGTAATAGACAGTAACAGAGTGTAAGAGAGTGTTATAGACAGTATCAGAGTGTAAGAGACAATAGCAGAGTGTAAGAGACAGTAGCAGAGTGTAATAGACTGTAGCAGAGTGTAACATAGTGTAAGAGAGTGTAAGAGACAGTAGCAGAGTGTAATAGACAGTAACAGAGTGTAAGAGAGTGTTATAGACAGTAGCAGAGTGTAAGAGAGTGTAAGAGACAGTTACAGAGTGTAAAAGAGTGTAACAGAGTGTAAGAGAGTGTAAGAGACAGTAACATAGTGTAGGAGAGTGTAAGAGACAGTAACAGAGTGTAAGAGACAGTAACAGAGTGTAAGAGGGTGTAAGAGACAGTAGCAGAGTGTAGGAGAGTGTAAGAGAGTGTAAGAGACAGTAAGAGTGTAAGAGACAGTAACAGAGTGTAAGAGACAGCAGCAGAGTGTAAGAGAGTGTAACAGAGTGTAAGAGACAGTAACATAGCGTAAGAGACAGTAGCAGAGAGTAAGAGACAGAAGCAGAGTGAAAGAGAGAGTAGCAGAGTGTAAGAGACAGTAGCAGAGTGTAAGAGACAGTAGCAGAGTGTAAGAGAGTGTAAGAGACAGTAACAGAGTGTAAGAGAGTGTAACAGCATGTAAGAGAGTGTAACAGAGTGTAAGAGAGTGTAAGAGACAGTAACAGAGTGTAGTAGAGTGTAAGAGACAGTGACAGAGTGTAAGAGACAGTAACAGAGTGTAAGAGACAGCAGCAGAGTGTAAGAGACAGCAGCAGAGTGTAAGAGAGTGTAACATAGTGTAAGAGAGTGAAAGAGACAGTAGCAGAGTGTAATAGACAGTAACAGAGTGTAGGAGAGTGTCAGAGACAGTAACAGAGTGTAAGAGTCAGCAGCAGAGTGTAAGAGAGTGTAACATAGTGTAAGAGAGTGTAAGAGACAGTAGCAGAGTGTAATAGACAGTAACAGAGTGTAAGAGAGTGTTATAGACAGTAGCAGAGTGTAAGATACAGTAGCAGAGTGTAAGAGACAGTAACAGAGTGTAAAAGACAGTAACAGAGTGTAAGAGACAGTAGCAGAGTGAAAGAGACAGTAGTAGAGTGTAGTAGAGTGTAAGAGAGTGTCACATGGCATATACCGTCCTCTAGGATCACATAGTCCTGAATGATCTCAGTATACTGTGAACGTCTTTGGGGATCTCTTCGCGTAGACCTCGTAAACCTGTGTAAGAGACAGTAAAAGAGTGTATGAGACAGTAGTGGAGTGTAAGAAAGTGTAACAGAGTATAGGAGACAGTAACAGAGTGTAAGAGAGTGTAAGAGACAGTTACAGAGTGTAAGAGAGTGTAAGAGAGTGTAACAGAGTGTAAGAGACAGTAACAGAGTGTAAGAGACAGCAGCAGAGTGTAAGAGAGTGTAAGAGACAGTAGCAGAGTGTAATAGACAGCAGCAGAGTGTAAGAGAGTGTAAGAGACAGTAGCAGAGTGTAATAGACAGTAACAGAGTGTAAGAGAGTGTTATAGACAGTAGCAGAGTGTAAGAGACAATAGCAGAGTGTAAGAGACAGTAGCAGAGTGTAACATAGTGTAAGAGAGTGTAAGAGACAGTAGCAGAGTGTAATAGACAGTAACAGAGTGTAAGAGAGTGTTATAGACAGTAGCAGAGTGTAAGAGAGTGTAAGAGACAGTTACAGAGTGTAAGAGAGTGTAACAGAGTGTAAGAGAGTGTAAGAGACAGTAACATAGTGTAGGAGAGTGTAAGAGACAGTAACAGAGTGTAAGAGACAGTAGCAGAGTGTAAGAGAGTGTAAGAGAGTGTTATAGACAGTAGCAGAGTGTAAGGGACAATAGCAGAGTGTAAGAGACAGTAGCAGAGTGTAATAGACTGTAGCAGAGTGTAAAATAGTGTAAGAGAGTGTAAGAGACAGTAGCAGAGTGTAATAGACAGTAATAGAGTGTAAGAGAGTGTTATAGACAGTAGCAGAGTTTAAGAGACAGTAACAGAGTGTAAGAGACAGTAAGAGTGTAAGAGGGTGTAAGAGACAGTAGCAGAGTGTAGGAGAGTGTAAGAGAGTGTAAGAGACAGTAACAGAGTGTAAGAGACAGCAGCAGAGTGTAAGAGACAGTAACAGAGTGTAAGAGAGTGTAACAGAGTGTAAGAGACAGTAACAGAGTGTACGAGAGTGTAGTAGAGTGTAAGAGACAGTAACAGAGCATAAGAGACAGTAACAGAGCATAAGAGACAGAAGCAGAGTGTAAGAGACAGAAACAGAGTGAAAGAGAGAGTAGCAGAGTGTAAGAGACAGTAGCAGAGTGTAAGAGAGTGTAAGAGAAATTAACAGAGTGTAGTAGAGTGTAACAGCGTGTAAGAGAGTGTAACAGAGTGTAAGAGAGTGTAGGAGACAGTAACAGAGTGTAGGAGAGTGTAAGAGACAGTAACAGAGTGTAAGAGACAGTAACAGAGTGTAAGAGACAGCAGCAGAGTGTAAGAGAGTGTAACATAGTGTAAGAGAGTGAAAGAGACAGTAGCAGAGTGTAATAGACAGTAACAGAGTGTAAGACAGTGTTATAGACAGTAGCAGAGTGTAAGAGACAATAGCAGAGTGTAAGAGACAGTAACAGAGTGTAAGAGACAGTAACATAGTGTAAGAGACAGTAACAGAGTGTATGAGAGTGTAGTAGAGTGTAAGAGACAGTAACAGAGCGTAAGAGATAGTAGCAGAGTGTAAGAGACAGTAGCAGAGTGAAAGAGACAGTAGCAGAGTGTAAGAGACAGTAACAGAGTGTAAGAGATAGTAGCAGAGTGTAAGAGAGTGTAAGAGACAGTAACAGTGTGTAAGAGGGTGTAACAGCGTGTAAGAGAGTGTAACAGCATGTAAGAGAGTGTAACAGAGTGTAAGGGAGTGTAAGAGACAGTAACAGAGTGTAAGGGGGTGTAAGAGACAGTAGAAGAGTGTAGGAGAGTGTAGGAGAGTGTAATAGACAGTAACAGAGTGTAAGAGACAGTAACAGAGTGTAAGAGACAGCAGCAGAGTGTAAGAGAGTGTAAGAGACAGTAAGAGAGTGTAACAGAGTGTAAGAGACAGTAACAGAGTGTACGAGACAGTAACAGAGTGTAAGAGACAGTAACAGAGTGTAAGAGACAGTAACAGAGTATACGAGAGTGTAGTAGAGTGTAAGAGACAGTAACAGAGCGTAAGAGACAGTAGCAGTGTGTAAGAGACAGAAGCAAAGTGAAAGAGAGAGTAGCAGAGTGTAAGAGACAGTAGCAGAGTGTAAGAGACAGTAGCAGAGTGTAAGAGTGTAAGAGACAGTAACAGAGTGTAAGAGAGTGTAACAGCGTGTAAGAGAGTGTAACAGAGTGTAAGAGACAGTAAGAGAGTGTAACAGAGTGTAAGAGACAGTAACAGAGTGTAGGAGAGTGTAAGAGACAGTAACGGAGTGTAAGAGACAGTAACAGAGTGTAAGAGACAGCAGCAGAGTGTAAGAGAGTGTAACATAGTGTAAGAGAGTGTAAGAGACAGTAGCAGAGTGTAATAGACAGTAACAGAGTGTAATAGAGTGTAAGAGACAGTAGCAGAGTGTAATAGACTGTAACAGAGTGTAAGAGAGTGTAAGAGACAATAGCAGAGTGTAATAGACAGTAACAGAGTGTAAGAGAGTGTTATAGACAGTAGCAGAGTGCAAGAGACAATAGCAGAGTGTAAGAGACAGTAGCCGAGTGTAATAGACTGTAACAGAGTGTAACAGAGTGTAAGAGACAGTAGCAGAGTGTAATAGACTGTAACAGAGTGTAAGAGAGTGTAAGAGACAATAGCAGAGTGTAATAGACAGTAACAGAGTGTAAGAGAGTGTTATAGACAGTAGCAGAGTGTAAGAGACAATAGCAGAGTGTAATAGACTGGAGCAGAGTGTAGCATAGTGTAAGACAGTGTAAGAGACTGTAGCAGAGTGTAATAGACAGTAACAGAGTGTAAGAGAGTGTTATAGACAGTAGCAGAGTGTAAGAGACAATAGCAGAGTGTAAGAGACAGTAGCAGAGTGTAATAGACAGCAGCAGAGTGTAAGAGAGTGTAAGAGACAGTAGCAGAGTGTAATAGACAGTAACAGAGTGTAAGAGAGTGTTATAGACAGTAGCAGAGTGTAAGAGACAATAGCAGAGTGTAAGAGACAGTAGCAGAGTGTAATAGACTGTAGCAGAGTGTAACATAGTGTAAGAGAGTGTAAGAGACAGTAGCAGAGTGTAATAGACAGTAACAGAGTGTAAGAGAGTGTTATAGACAGTAGCAGAGTGTAAGAGAGTGTAAGAGACAGTTACAGAGTGTAAGAGAGTGTAACAGAGTGTAAGAGAGTGTAAGAGACAGTAACATAGTGTAGGAGAGTGTAAGAGACAGTAACAGAGTGTAAGAGACAGTAGCAGAGTGTAAGAGAGTGTAAGAGAGTGTTATAGACAGTAGCAGAGTGTAAGGGACAATAGCAGAGTGTAAGAGACAGTAGCAGAGTGTAATAGACTGTAGCAGAGTGTAAAATAGTGTAAGAGAGTGTAAGAGACAGTAGCAGAGTGTAATAGACAGTAATAGAGTGTAAGAGAGTGTTATAGACAGTAGCAGAGTTTAAGAGACAGTAACAGAGTGTAAGAGACAGTAAGAGTGTAAGAGGGTGTAAGAGACAGTAGCAGAGTGTAAGAGAGTGTAAGAGAGTGTAAGAGACAGTAACAGAGTGTAAGAGACAGTAACAGAGTGTAAGAGACAGCAGCAGAGTGTAAGAGAGTGTAACAGAGTATAGGAGACAGTAACAGAGTATAGGAGACAGTAACAGAGTGTAAGAGAGTGTAAGAGACAGTTACAGAGTGTAAGAGAGTGTAACATAGTGTAAGAGACAGTAACAGAGTGTAAGAGACAGCAGAAGAGTGTAAGAGAGTTGAAGAGACAGTCACAGAGTGTAATAGACAGTAACAGAGTGTAAGAGACAATAGCAGAGTGTAATAGACTGGAGCAGAGTGTAACATAGTGTAAGAGAGTGTAAGAGACTGTATCAGAGTGTAATAGACAGTAACAGAGTGTAAGAGAGTGTTATAGACAGTAGCAGAGTGTAAGAGACAATAGCAGAGTGTAAGAGACAGTAGCAGAGTGTAATAGACAGCAGCAGAGTGTAAGAGAGTGTAAGAGACAGTAGCAGAGTGTAATAGACAGTAACAGAGTGTAAGAGAGTGTTATAGACAGTAGCAGAGTGTAAGAGACAATAGCAGAGTGTAAGAGACAGTAGCAGAGTGTAATAGACTGTAGCAGAGTGTAACAGTGTAAGAGAGTGTAAGAGACAGTAGCAGAGTGTAATAGACATTAACAGAGTGTAAGAGAGTGTTATAGACAGTAGCAGAGTTTAAGAGACAGTAACAGAGTGTAAGAGACAGTAACAGAGTGTAAGAGGGTGTAAGAGACAGTAGCAGAGTGTAGGAGAGTGTAAGAGAGTGTAAGAGACAGTAACAGAGTGTAAGAGACAGTAACAGAGTGTAAGAGACAGCAGCAGAGTGTAAGAGAGTGTAACAGAGTGTAAGAGACAGTAACAGAGCGTAAGAGACAGTAGCAGAGTGTAAGAGACAGAAGCAGAGTGAAAGAGAGAGTAGCAGAGTGTAAGAGACAGTAGCAGAGAGTAAGAGACAGTAGCAGAGTGTAAGAGAGTGTAATAGACAGTAACAGAGTGTAAGAGAGTGTAACAGCATGTAAGAGAGTGTAACAGAGTGTAAGAGAGTGTAAGAGACAGTAACAGAGTGTAAGAGACAGTAACAGAGTGTAAGAGACAGCAGCAGAGTGTAAGAGTGTGTAACATAGTGTAAGAGAGTGAAAGAGATAGTAGCAGAGTGTAATAGACAGTAACAGAGTGTAATAGAGTGTAAGAGACAGTAGCAGAGTGTAAGAGACAATAGCAGAGTGTAAGAGACAGTAGCAGAGTGTAACATAGTGTAAGAGAGTGTTATAGACAGTAGCAGAGTGTAAGAGACAGTAACAGAGTGTAAGAGACAGTAACAGAGTGAAAGAGACAGTAGCAGAGTGAAAGAGACAGTAGTAGAGTGTAGTAGAGTGTAAGAGATAGGAGTGTAAGAGACAGTAACAGAGTGTAAGAGACAGTAACAGAGTGTAAGAGACAGCAGCAGAGTGTAAGAGAGTGTAATAGACAGTAACAGAGTGTACGAGAGTGTAGTAGAGTGTAAGAGACAGTAGCAGAGTGTAAGAGAGTGTAACAGGGTGTAAGAGACAGTAACAGAGTATAGGAGACAGTAACAGAGTGTAAGAGACAGTAACAGAGTGTACGAGACAGTAACATAGTGTAAGATACAGTAACATAGTGTAAGATACAGTAACAGAGTGTATGACAGTGTAGTACAGTGTAAGACACAGTAACAGAGCGTAAGAGATAGTAGCAGAGTGTAAGAGACAGTAGCAGAGTGAAAGAGACAGTAGCAGAGTGTTAGAGACAGTAGCAGAGTGTAAGAAACAGTAACATAGTGTAAGAGACAGTAGCAGAGTGTAGGAGAGTGTAAGAGACAGTAACAGTGTGTAAGAGGGTGTAACAGCGTGTAAGAGAGTGTAACAGCGTGTAAGAGAGTGTAACAGAGTGTAAGAGAGTGTAAGAGACAGTAACAGAGTGTAAGAGGGTGTAAGAGACAGTAGCAGAGTGTAAGAGAGTGTAAGAGACAATAGCAGAGTGTAAGAGACAGTAGCAGAGTGTAATAGACTGTAGCAGAGTGTAACAGTGTAAGAGAGTGTAAGAGACAGTAGCAGAGTGTAATAGACAGTAACAGAGTGTAAGAGAGTGTTATAGACAGTAGCAGAGTGTAAGAGACAGTAGCAGAGTGTAAGAGACAATAGCAGAGTGTAAGAGACAGTAGCAGAGTGTAATAGACTGTAGCAGAGTGTAACATAGTGTAAGAGAGTGTAAGAGACAGTAGCAGAGTGTAATAGACAGTAACAGAGTGTACGAGAGTGTTATAGACAGTAGCAGAGTTTAAGAGACAGTAACAGAGTGTAAGAGACAGTAACAGAGTGTAAGAGACAGTAACAGAGTGTAAGAGGGTGTAAGAGACAGTAGGAGAGTGTAAGAGAGTGTAAGAGAGTGTAAGAGACAGTAACAGAGTGTAAGAGACAGCAGCAGAGTGTAAGAGAGTGTAACAGAGTATAGGAGACAGTAACAGAGTATAGGAGACAGTAACAGAGTATAGGAGACAGTAACAGAGTGTAAGAGAGTGTAAGAGACAGTTACAGAGTGTAAGAGAGTGTAACATAGTGTAAGAGACAGTAACAGAGTGTAAGAGACAGCAGAAGAGTGTAAGAGAGTTGAAGAGACAGTCGCAGAGTGTAATAGACAGTAACAGAGTGTAAGAGAGTGTTATAGACAGTAGCAGAGTGTAAGAGACAATAGCAGAGTGTAATAGACTGGAGCAGAGTGTAACATAGTGTAAGACAGTGTAAGAGACTGTAGCAGAGTGTAATAGACAGTAACAGAGTGTAAGAGAGTGTTATAGACAGTAGCAGAGTGTAAGAGACAATAGCAGAGTGTAAGAGACAGTAGCAGAGTGTAATAGACAGCAGCAGAGTGTAAGAGAGTGTAAGAGACAGTAGCAGAGTGTAATAGACAGTAACAGAGTGTAAGAGAGTGTTATAGACAGTAGCAGAGTGTAAGAGACAATAGCAGAGTGTAAGAGACAGTAGCAGAGTGTAATAGACTGTAGCAGAGTGTAACATAGTGTAAGAGAGTGTTATAGACAGTAGCAGAGTGTAAGAGAGTGTAAGAGACAGTTACAGAGTGTAAGAGAGTGTAACAGAGTGTAAGAGAGTGTAAGAGACAGTAACATAGTGTAGGAGAGTGTAAGAGACAGTAACAGAGTGTAAGAGACAGTAAGAGAGTGTAAGAGAGTGTTATAGACAGTAGCAGAGTGTAAGGGACAATAGCAGAGTGTAAGAGACAGTAGCAGAGTGTAAGAGACAGTAGCAGAGTGTAAAATAGTGTAAGAGAGTGTAAGAGACAGTAGCAGAGTGTAATAGACAGTAATAGAGTGTAAGAGAGTGTTATAGACAGTAGCAGAGTTTAAGAGACAGTAACAGAGTGTAAGAGACAGTAAGAGTGTAAGAGGGTGTAAGAGACAGTAGCAGAGTGTAGGAGAGTGTAAGAGAGTGTAAGAGACAGTAACAGAGTGTAAGAGACAGCAGCAGAGTGAAAGAGACAGTAACAGAGTGTAAGAGAGTGTAACAGAGTTTAAGAGACAGTAACAGAGTGTACAAGAGTGTAGTAGAGTGTAAGAGACAGTAACAGAGCATAAGAGACAGTAACAGAGCATAAGAGACAGAAGCAGAGTGTAAGAGACAGAAACAGAGTGAAAGAGAGAGTAGCAGAGTGTAAGAGACAGTAGCAGAGTGTAAGAGAGTGTAAGAGAAATTAACAGAGTGTAATAGAGTGTAACAGCGTGTAAGAGAGTGTAACAGAGTGTAAGAGAGTGTAGGAGACAGTAACAGAGTGTAGGAGAGTGTAAGAGACAGTAACAGAGTGTAAGAGACAGTAACAGAGTGTAAGAGAGTGTAACATAGTGTAAGAGAGTGAAAGAGACAGTAGCAGAGTGTAATAGACAGTAACAGAGTGTAAGACAGTGTTATAGACAGTAGCAGAGTGTAAGAGACAATAGCAGAGTGTAAGAGACAGTAACATAGTGTAAGAGACAGTAACAGAGTGTAAGATACAGTAACAGAGTGTATGAGAGTGTAGTAGAGTGTAAGAGACAGTAACAGAGCGTAAGAGATAGTAGCAGAGTGTAAGAGACAGTAGCAGAGTGAAAGAGACAGTAGTAGAGTGTAAGAGACAGTAGCAGAGTGTAAGAGACAGTAACAGAGTGTAAGAGATAGTAGCAGAGTGTAAGAGAGTGTAAGAGACAGTAACAGTGTGTAAGAGGGTGTAACAGCGTGTAAGAGAGTGTAACAGCATGTAAGAGAGTGTAACAGAGTGTAAGGGAGTGTAAGAGACAGTAACAGAGTGTAAGGGGGTGTAAGAGACAGTAGAAGAGTGTAGGAGAGTGTAGGAGAGTGTAAGAGACAGTAACAGAGTGTAAGAGACAGTAACAGAGTGTAAGAGACAGCAGCAGAGTGTAAGAGAGTGTAACAGAGTATAGGAGACAGTAACAGAGTATAGGAGACAGTAACAGAGTGTAAGAGAGTGTAAGAGACAGTTACAGAGTGTAAGAGAGTGTAACATAGTGTAAGAGACAATAGCAGAGTGTAAGAGACAGTAGCAGAGTGTAATAGACAGCAGCAGAGTGTAAGAGAGTGTAAGAGACAGTAGCAGAGTGTAATAGACAGTAACAGAGTGTAAGAGAGTGTTATAGACAGTAGCAGAGTGTAAGAGACAATAGCAGAGTGTAAGAGACAGTAGCAGAGTGTAATAGACTGTAGCAGAGTGTAACAGTGTAAGAGAGTGTAAGAGACAGTAGCAGAGTGTAATAGACATTAACAGAGTGTAAGAGAGTGTTATAGACAGTAGCAGAGTTTAAGAGACAGTAACAGAGTGTAAGAGACAGTAACAGAGTGTAAGAGGGTGTAAGAGACAGTAGCAGAGTGTAGGAGAGTGTAAGAGAGTGTAAGAGACAGTAACATAGTGTAAGAGACAGTAACAGAGTGTAAGAGACAGCAGCAGAGTGTAAGAGAGTGTAACAGAGTGTAACAGAGTGTAAGAGACAGTAACAGAGCATAAGAGACAGTAGCAGAGTGTAAGCGACAGAAGCAGAGTGAAAGAGAGAGTAGCAGAGTGTAAGAGACAGTAGCAGAGAGTAAGAGACAGTAGCAGAGTGTAAGAGAGTGTAATAGACAGTAACAGAGTGTAAGAGAGTGTAACAGCATGTAAGAGAGTGTAACAGAGTGTAAGAGAGTGTAAGAGACAGTAACAGAGTGTAAGAGACAGTAACAGAGTGTAAGAGACAGCAGCAGAGTGTAAGAGTGTGTAACATAGTGTAAGAGAGTGAAAGAGATAGTAGCAGAGTGTAATAGACAGTAACAGAGTGTAATAGAGTGTAAGAGACAGTAGCAGAGTGTAAGAGACAATAGCAGAGTGTAAGAGACAGTAGCAGAGTGTAATAGACTGTAGCAGAGTGTAACAGAGTGTAAGAGAGTGTAAGAGACAATAGCAGAGTGTAATAGACAGTAACAGAGTGTAAGAGAGTGTTATAGACAGTAGCAGAGTGCAAGAGACAATAGCAGAGTGTAAGAGACAGTAGCAGAGTGTAATATACAGTAACAGAGTGTAAGAGACAGTAACAGAGTGTAAGAGACAGCAGCAGAGTGTAAGAGTGTAAGAGACAGTAACAGAGTGTAAGAGAGTGTAACAGAGTGTACGAGACAGTAACAGAGTGTACGAGACAGTAACAGAGTGTACGAGACAGTAACAGAGTGTAAGAGACAGTAACAGAGTATACGAGAGTGTAGTAGAGTGTAAGAGACAGTAACACAGCGTAAGAGACAGTAGCAGTGTGTAAGAGACAGAAGCAAAGTGAAAGAGAGAGTAGCAGAGTGTAAGAGACAGTAGCAGAGTGTAAGAGACAGTAGCAGAGTGTAAGAGTGTAAGAGACAGTAACAGAGTGTAAGAGAGTGTAACAGCGTGTAAGAGAGTGTAACAGAGTGTAAGAGACAGTAAGAGAGTGTAACAGAGTGTAAGAGACAGTAACAGAGTGTAGGAGAGTGTAAGAGACAGTAACGGAGTGTAAGAGACAGTAACAGAGTGTAAGAGACAGCAGCAGAGTGTTAGAGAGTGTACCATAGTGTAAGAGAGTGTAAGAGACAGTAGCAGAGTGTAATAGACAGTAACAGAGTGTAATAGAGTGTAAGAGACAGTGGCAGAGTGTAAGAGACAGTAGCAGAGTGTAATAGACTGTAGCAGAGTGTAACAGAGTGTAAGAGAGTGTTATAGACAGTAGCAGAGTGTAAGAGACAGTAACAGAGTGTAAGAGACAGTAACAGAGTGAAAGAGACAGTAGCAGAGTGAAAGAGACAGTAGTAGAGTGTAGTAGAGTGTAAGAGATAGGAGTGTAAGAGACAGTAACAGAGTGTAAGAGACAGTAACAGAGTGTAAGAGACAGCAGCAGAGTGTAAGAGAGTGTAATAGACAGTAACAGAGTGTACGAGAGTGTAGTAGAGTGTAAGAGACAGTAGCAGAGTGTAAGAGAGTGTAACAGGGTGTAAGAGACAGTAACAGAGTATAGGAGACAGTAACAGAGTGTAAGAGACAGTAACAGAGTGTACGAGACAGTAACATAGTGTAAGATACAGTAACATAGTGTAAGATACAGTAACAGAGTGTATGACAGTGTAGTACAGTGTAAGACACAGTAACAGAGCGTAAGACATAGTAGCAGAGTGTAAGAGACAGTAGCAGAGTGAAAGAGACAGTAGCAGAGTGTTAGAGACAGTAGCAGAGTGTAAGAAACAGTAACAGAGTGTAAGAGACAGTAGCAGAGTGTAGGAGAGTGTAAGAGACAGTAACAGTGTGTAAGAGGGTGTAACAGCGTGTAAGAGAGTGTAACAGCGTGTAAGAGAGTGTAACAGAGTGTAAGAGAGTGTAAGAGACAGTAACAGAGTGTAAGAGGGTGTAAGAGACAGTAGCAGAGTGTAAGAGAGTGTAAGAGACAATAGCAGAGTGTAAGAGACAGTAGCAGAGTGTAATAGACTGTAGCAGAGTGTAACAGTGTAAGAGAGTGTAAGAGACAGTAGCAGAGTGTAATAGACAGTAACAGAGTGTAAGAGAGTGTTATAGACAGTAGCAGAGTGTAAGAGACAGTAGCAGAGTGTAAGAGACAATAGCAGAGTGTAAGAGACAGTAGCAGAGTGTAATAGACTGTAGCAGAGTGTAACATAGTGTAAGAGAGTGTAAGAGACAGTAGCAGAGTGTAATAGACAGTAACAGAGTGTAAGAGAGTGTTATAGACAGTAGCAGAGTGTAAGAGAGTGTAAGAGACAGTTACAGAGTGTAAGAGAGTGTAACAGAGTGTAAGAGAGTGTAAGAGACAGTAACATAGTGTAAGAGAGTGTAAGAGACAGTAACAGAGTGTAAGAGACAGTAGCAGAGTGTAAGAGAGTGTAAGAGAGTGTTATAGACAGTAGCAGAGTGTAAGGGACAATAGCAGAGTGTAAGAGACAGTAGCAGAGTGTAATAGACTGTAGCAGAGTGTAAAATAGTGTAAGAGAGTGTAAGAGACAGTAGCAGAGTGTAATAGACAGTAATAGAGTGTAAGAGAGTGTTATAGACAGTAGCAGAGTTTAAGAGACAGTAACAGAGTGTAAGAGACAGTAAGAGTGTAAGAGGGTGTAAGAGACAGTAGCAGAGTGTAGGAGAGTGTAAGAGAGTGTAAGAGAGTGTAAGAGACAGTAACAGAGTGTAAGAGACAGTAACAGAGTGTAAGAGACAGCAGCAGAGTGTAAGAGAGTGTAACAGAGTATAGGAGACAGTAACAGAGTGTAAGAGAGTGTAAGAGACAGTTACAGAGTGTAAGAGAGTGTAACATAGTGTAAGAGACAGTAACAGAGTGTAAGAGACAGCAGAAGAGTGTAAGAGAGTTGAAGAGACAGTCGCAGAGTGTAATAGACAGTAACAGAGTGTAAGAGAGTGTTATAGACAGTAGCAGAGTGTAAGAGACAATAGCAGAGTGTAATAGACTGGAGCAGAGTGTAAAATAGTGTAAGAGAGTGTAAGAGACTGTAGCAGAGTGTAATAGACAGTAACAGAGTGTAAGAGAGTGTTATAGACAGTAGCAGAGTGTAAGAGACAATAGCAGAGTGTAAGAGACAGTAGCAGAGTGTAATAGACAGCAGCAGAGTGTAAGAGAGTGTAAGAGACAGTAGCAGAGTGTAATAGACAGTAACAGAGTGTAAGAGAGTGTTATAGACAGTAGCAGAGTGTAAGAGACAATAGCAGAGTGTAAGAGACAGTAGCAGAGTGTAATAGACTGTAGCAGAGTGTAACAGTGTAAGAGAGTGTAAGAGACAGTAGCAGAGTGTAATAGACATTAACAGAGTGTAAGAGAGTGTTATAGACAGTAGCAGAGTTTAAGAGACAGTAACAGAGTGTAAGAGACAGTAACAGAGTGTAAGAGGGTGTAAGAGACAGTAGCAGAGTGTAGGAGAGTGTAAGAGAGTGTAAGAGACAGTAACAGAGTGTAAGAGACAGTAACAGAGTGTAAGAGACAGCAGCAGAGTGTAAGAGAGTGTAACAGAGTGTAAGAGACAGTAACAGAGCATAAGAGACAGTAGCAGAGTGTAAGAGACAGAAGCAGAGTGAAAGAGAGAGTAGCAGAGTGTAAGAGACAGTAGCAGAGAGTAAGAGACAGTAGCAGAGTGTAAGAGAGTGTAATAGACAGTAACAGAGTGTAAGAGAGTGTAACAGCATGTAAGAGAGTGTAACAGAGTGTAAGAGAGTGTAAGAGACAGTAACAGAGTGTAAGATACAGTAACAGAGTGTAAGAGACAGCAGCAGAGTGTAAGAGTGTGTAACATAGTGAAAGAGAGTGAAAGAGATAGTAGCAGAGTGTAATAGACAGTAACAGAGTGTAATAGAGTGTAAGAGACAGTAGCAGAGTGTAAGAGACAATAGCAGAGTGTAAGAGACAGTAGCAGAGTGTAATAGACTGTAGCAGAGTGTAACAGAGTGTAAGAGAGTGTAAGAGACAATAGCAGAGTGTAATAGACAGTAACAGAGTGTAAGAGAGTGTTATAGACAGTAGCAGAGTGCAAGAGACAATAGCAGAGTGTAAGAGACAGTAGCAGAGTGTAATATACAGTAACAGAGTGTAAGAGACAGTAACAGAGTGTAAGAGACAGCAGCAGAGTGTAAGAGTGTAAGAGACAGTAACAGAGTGTAAGAGAGTGTAACAGAGTGTAAGAGACAGTAACAGAGTGTACGAGACAGTAACAGAGTGTACGAGACAGTAACAGAGTGTACGAGACAGTAACAGAGTGTAAGAGACAGTAACAGAGTATACGAGAGTGTAGTAGAGTGTAAGAGACAGTAACACAGCGTAAGAGACAGTAGCAGTGTGTAAGAGACAGAAGCAAAGTGAAAGAGAGAGTAGCAGAGTGTAAGAGACAGTAGCAGAGTGTAAGAGACAGTAGCAGAGTGTAAGAGTGTAAGAGACAGTAACAGAGTGTAAGAGAGTGTAACAGCGTGTAAGAGAGTGTAACAGAGTGTAAGAGACAGTAAGAGAGTGTAACAGAGTGTAAGAGACAGTAACAGAGTGTAGGAGAGTGTAAGAGACAGTAACGGAGTGTAAGAGACAGTAACAGAGTGTAAGAGACAGCAGCAGAGTGTTAGAGAGTGTACCATAGTGTAAGAGAGTGTAAGAGACAGTAGCAGAGTGTAATAGACAGTAACAGAGTGTAATAGAGTGTAAGAGACAGTAGCAGAGTGTAAGAGACAGTAGCAGAGTGTAATAGACTGTAGCAGAGTGTAACAGAGTGTAAGAGAGTGTAAGAGACAATAGCAGAGTGTAATAGACAGTAACAGAGTGTAAGAGAGTGTTATAGACAGTAGCAGAGTGCAAGAGACAATAGCAGAGTGTAAGAGACAGTAGCAGAGTGTAATAGACTGTAACAGAGTGTAACAGAGTGTAAGAGAGTGTAAGAGACAGTAGCGGAGTGTAATAGACAGTAACAGAGTGTAAGAGAGTGTTATAGACAGTAGCAGAGTGTTATAGACAATAGCAGAGTGTAAGAGACAGTAGCAGAGTGTAATTGACAGCAGCAGAGTGTAAGAGAGTGTAAGAGACAGTAGCAGAGTGTAATAGACAGTAACAGAGTGTAAGAGAGTGTTATAGACAGTAGCAGAGTGTAATAGACAGTAACAGAGTGTAAGAGAGTGTTATAGACAGTAGCAGAGTGTAAGAGACAGTAACAGAGTGTAAGAGACAGTAGCAGAGTGAAAGAGGCAGTAGTAGAGTGTAGTAGAGTGTACCAGAGTGTCACATGGCATATACCGTCCTCTAGGATCACATAGTCCTGAATGATCTCAGTATACTGTGAACGTCTTTGGGGATCTCTTCGCGTAGACATCGTAAACCTGTGTAAGAGACAGTAAAAGAGTATATGAGACAGTAGCGGAGTGTAAGAGAGTGTGACAGAGCATAGGAGACAGTAACAGAGTATAGGAGACGGTAACAGAGTGTAAGAGAGTGTAAGAGACAGTAACAGAGTGTAAGAGACAGTAACAGAGTGTAAGAGACAGCAGCAGAGTGTAAGAGAGTGTAACATAGTGTAAGAGAGTGAAAGAGACAGTAGCAGAGTGTAATAGACAGTAACAGAGTGTAGGAGAGTGTAACAGCATGTAAGAGAGTGTAACAGAGTGTAAGAGAGTGTAAGAGACAGTAACAGAGTGTAGGAGAGTGTAAGAGACAGTAACAGAGTGTAAGAGACAGTAACAGAGTGTAAGAGACAGTAACAGAGTGTAAGAGACAGCAGCAGAGTGTAAGAGAGTGTAACATAGTGTAAGAGAGTGAAAGAGACAGTAGCAGAGTGTAATAGACAGTAACAGAGTGTAGGAGAGTGTCAGAGACAGTAACAGAGTGTAAGAGTCAGCAGCAGAGTGTAAGAGAGTGTAACATAGTGTAAGAGAGTGTAAGAGACAGTAGCAGAGTGTAATAGACAGTAACAGAGTGTAAGAGAGTGTTATAGACAGTAGCAGAGTGTAAGAGACAATAGCAGAGTGTAAGATACAGTAGCAGAGTGTAAGAGACAGTAACAGAGTGTAAAAGACAGTAACAGAGTGTAAGAGACAGTAGCAGAGTGAAAGAGACAGTAGTAGAGTGTAGTAGAGTGTAAGAGAGTGTCACATGGCATATACCGTCCTCTAGGATCACATAGTCCTGAATGATCTCAGTATACTGTGAACGTCTTTGGGGATCTCTTCGCGTAGACCTCGTAAACCTGTGTAAGAGACAGTAAAAGAGTATATGAGACAGTAGTGGAGTGTAAGAAAGTGTAACAGAGTATAGGAGACAGTAACAGAGTGTAAGAGAGTGTAAGAGACAGTTACAGAGTGTAAGAGAGTGTAAGAGAGTGTAACAGAGTGTAAGAGACAGTAACAGAGTGTAAGAGACAGCAGCAGAGTGTAAGAGAGTGTAAGAGACAGTAGCAGAGTGTAATAGACAGTAACAGAGTGTAAGAGAGTGTTATAGACAGTAGCAGAGTGTTATAGACAATAGCAGAGTGTAAGAGACAGTAGCAGAGTGTAATAGACAGCAGCAGAGTGTAAGAGAGTGTAAGAGACAGTAGCAGAGTGTAATAGACAGTAACAGAGTGTAAGAGAGTGTTATAGACAGTAGCAGAGTGTAAGAGACAATAGCAGAGTGTAAGAGACAGTAGCAGAGTGTAACATAGTGTAAGAGAGTGTAAGAGACAGTAGCAGAGTGTAATAGACAGTAACAGAGTGTAAGAGAGTGTTATAGACAGTAGCAGAGTGTAAGAGAGTGTAAGAGACAGTTACAGAGTGTAAGAGAGTGTAACAGAGTGTAAGAGAGTGTAAGAGACAGTAACATAGTGTAGGAGAGTGTAAGAGACAGTAACAGAGTGTAAGAGACAGTAACAGAGTGTAAGAGGGTGTAAGAGACAGTAGCAGAGTGTAGGAGAGTGTAAGAGAGTGTAAGAGACAGTAAGAGTGTAAGAGACAGTAACAGAGTGTAAGAGACAGCAGCAGAGTGTAAGAGACAGAAGCAGAGTGAAAGAGAGAGTAGCAGAGTGTAAGAGACAGTAGCAGAGTGTAAGAGAGTGTAAGAGACAGTAACAGAGTGTAAGAGAGTGTAACAGCATGTAAGAGAGTGTAACAGAGTGTAAGAGAGTGTAAGAGACAGTAACAGAGTGTAGTAGAGTGTAAGAGACAGTAACAGAGTGTAAGAGACAGTAACAGAGTGTAAGAGACAGCAGCAGAGTGTAAGAGAGTGTAACATAGTGTAAGAGAGTGAAAGAGACAGTAGCAGAGTGTAATAGACAGTAACAGAGTGTAGGAGAGTGTCAGAGACAGTAACAGAGTGTAAGAGTCAGCAGCAGAGTGTAAGAGAGTGTAACATAGTGTAAGAGAGTGTAAGAGACAGTAGCAGAGTGTAATAGACAGTAACAGAGTGTAAGAGACAATAGCAGAGTGTAAGATACAGTAGCAGAGTGTAAGAGACAGTAACAGAGTGTAAAAGACAGTAACAGAGTGTAAGAGACAGTAGCAGAGTGAAAGAGACAGTAGTAGAGTGTAGTAGAGTGTAAGAGAGTGTCACATGGCATATACCGTCCTCTAGGATCACATAGTCCTGAATGATCTCAGTATACTGTGAACGTCTTTGGGGATCTCTTCGCGTAGACCTCGTAAACCTGTGTAAGAGACAGTAAAAGAGTATATGAGACAGTAGTGGAGTGTAAGAAAGTGTAACAGAGTATAGGAGACAGTAACAGAGTGTAAGAGAGTGTAAGAGACAGTTACAGAGTGTAAGAGAGTGTAAGAGAGTGTAACAGAGTGTAAGAGAGTGTAACAGAGTTTAAGAGACAGTAACAGAGTGTACGAGAGTGTAGTAGAGTGTAAGAGACAGTAACAGAGCATAAGAGACAGTAACAGAGCATAAGAGACAGAAGCAGAGTGTAAGAGACAGAAACAGAGTGAAAGAGAGAGTAGCAGAGTGTAAGAGACAGTAGCAGAGTGTAAGAGAGTGTAAGAGAAATTAACAGAGTGTAGTAGAGTGTAACAGCGTGTAAGAGAGTGTAACAGAGTGTAAGAGAGTGTAGGAGACAGTAACAGAGTGTAGGAGAGTGTAAGAGACAGTAACAGAGTGTAAGAGACAGTAACAGAGTGTAAGAGACAGCAGCAGAGTGTAAGAGAGTGTAACATAGTGTAAGAGAGTGAAAGAGACAGTAGCAGAGTGTAATAGACAGTAACAGAGTGTAAGACAGTGTTATAGACAGTAGCAGAGTGTAAGAGACAATAGCAGAGTGTAAGAGACAGTAATAGAGTGTAAGAGACAGTAACAGAGTGTAAGATACAGTAACAGAGTGTATGAGAGTGTAGTAGAGTGTAAGAGACAGTAACAGAGCGTAAGAGATAGTAGCAGAGTGTAAGAGACAGTAGCAGAGTGAAAGAGACAGTAGTAGAGTGTAAGAGATAGTAGCAGAGTGTAAGAGACAGTAACAGAGTGTAAGAGATAGTAGCAGAGTGTAAGAGAGTGTAAGAGACAGTAACAGTGTGTAAGAGGGTGTAACAGCGTGTAAGAGAGTGTAACAGCATGTAAGAGAGTGTAACAGAGTGTAAGGGAGTGTAAGAGACAGTAACAGAGTGTAAGGGGGTGTAAGAGACAGTAGAAGAGTGTAGGAGAGTGTAGGAGAGTGTAAGAGAGTGTAATAGACAGTAACAGAGTGTAAGAGACAGTAACAGAGTGTAAGAGACAGCAGCAGAGTGTAAGAGAGTGTAAGAGACAGTAACAGAGTGTAAGAGAGTGTAACAGAGTGTAAGAGACAGTAACAGAGTGTAAGAGACAGTAACAGAGTATACGAGAGTGTAGTAGAGTGTAAGAGACAGTAACAGAGCGTAAGAGACAGTAGCAGTGTGTAAGAGACAGAAGCAAAGTGAAAGAGAGAGTAGCAGAGTGTAATAGACAGTAGCAGAGTGTAAGAGACAGTAGCAGAGTGTAAGAGAGTGTAAGAGACAGTAACAGAGTGTAAGAGAGTGTAACAGCGTGTAAGAGAGTGTAACAGAGTGTAAGAGACAGTAAGAGAGTGTAAGAGAGTGTAAGAGACAGTAACAGAGTGTAGGAGAGTGTAAGAGACAGTAACAGAGTGTAAGAGACAGTAACAGAGTGTAAGAGACAGCAGCAGAGTGTAAGAGAGTGTAACATAGTGTAAGAGAGTGTAAGAGACAGTAGCAGAGTGTAATAGACAGTAACAGAGTGTAATAGAGTGTAAGAGACAGTAGCAGAGTGTAAGAGACAATAGCAGAGTGTAAGAGACAGTAGCAGAGTGTAACATAGTGTAAGAGAGTGTTATAGACAGTAGCAGAGTGTAAGAGACAGTAACAGAGTGTAAGAGACAGTAACAGAGTGAAAGAGACAGTAGCAGAGTGAAAGAGACAGTAGTAGAGTGTAGTAGAGTGTAAGAGATAGGAGTGTAAGAGACAGTAACAGAGTGTAAGAGACAGTAACAGAGTGTAAGAGACAGCAGTAGAGTGTAAGAGAGTGTAATAGACAGTAACAGAGTGTACGAGAGTGTAGTAGAGTGTAAGAGACAGTAGCAGAGTGTAAGAGAGTGTAACAGGGTGTAAGAGACAGTAACAGAGTATAGGAGACAGTAACAGAGTGTAAGAGACAGTAACAGAGTGTACGAGACAGTAACATAGTGTAAGATACAGTAACATAGTGTAAGATACAGTAACAGAGCGTAAGAGATAGTAGCAGAGTGTAAGAGACAGTAGCAGAGTGAAAGAGACAGTAGCAGAGTGTTAGAGACAGTAGCAGAGTGTAAGAAACAGTAACAGAGTGTAAGAGACAGTAGCAGAGTGTAGGAGAGTGTAAGAGACAGTAACAGTGTGTAAGAGGGTGTAACAGCGTGTAAGAGAGTGTAACAGAGTGTAAGAGAGTGTAAGAGACAGTAACAGAGTGTAAGAGGGTGTAAGAGACAGTAGCAGAGTGTAAGAGAGTGTAAGAGACAATAGCAGAGTGTAAGAGACAGTAGCAGAGTGTAATAGACTGTAGCAGAGTGTAACAGTGTAAGAGAGTGTAAGAGACAGTAGCAGAGTGTAAGAGACAATAGCAGAGTGTAAGAGACAGTAGCAGAGTGTAATAGACTGTAGCAGAGTGTAACATAGTGTAAGAGAGTGTAAGAGACAGTAGCAGAGTGTAATAGACAGTAACAGAGTGTACGAGAGTGTTATAGACAGTAGCAGAGTGTAATAGACTGTAGCAGAGTGTAACATAGTGTAAGAGAGTGTAAGAGACAGTAACAGAGTGTAAGAGACAGTAACAGAGTGTAAGAGGGTGTAAGAGACAGTAGGAGAGTGTAAGAGAGTGTAAGAGAGTGTAAGAGAGTGTAAGAGAGTGTAAGAGACAGTAACAGAGTGTAAGAGACAGCAGCAGAGTGTAAGAGAGTGTAACAGAGTATAGGAGACAGTAACAGAGTATAGGAGACAGTAACAGAGTATAGGAGACAGTAACAGAGTGTAAGAGAGTGTAAGAGACAGTTACAGAGTGTAAGAGAGTGTAACATAGTGTAAGAGACAGTAACAGAGTGTAAGAGACAGCAGAAGAGTGTAAGAGAGTTGAAGAGACAGTCGCAGAGTGTAATAGACAGTAAGAGTGTAAGAGAGTGTTATAGACAGTAGCAGAGTGTAAGAGACAATAGCAGAGTGTAATAGACTGGAGCAGAGTGTAACATAGTGTAAGACAGTGTAAGAGACTGTAGCAGAGTGTAATAGACAGTAACAGAGTGTAAGAGAGTGTTATAGACAGTAGCAGAGTGTAAGAGACAATAGCAGAGTGTAAGAGACAGTAGCAGAGTGTAATAGACAGCAGCAGAGTGTAAGAGAGTGTAAGAGACAGTAGCAGAGTGTAATAGACAGTAACAGAGTGTAAGAGAGTGTTATAGACAGTAGCAGAGTGTAAGAGACAATAGCAGAGTGTAAGAGACAGTAGCAGAGTGTAATAGACTGTAGCAGAGTGTAACATAGTGTAAGAGAGTGTAAGAGACAGTAGCAGAGTGTAATAGACAGTAACAGAGTGTAAGAGAGTGTTATAGACAGTAGCAGAGTGTAAGAGAGTGTAAGAGACAGTTACAGAGTGTAAGAGAGTGTAACAGAGTGTAAGAGAGTGTAAGAGACAGTAACATAGTGTAGGAGAGTGTAAGAGACAGTAACAGAGTGTAAGAGACAGTAGCAGAGTGTAAGAGAGTGTAAGAGAGTGTTATAGACAGTAGCAGAGTGTAAGGGACAATAGCAGAGTGTAAGAGACAGTAGCAGAGTGTAATAGACTGTAGCAGAGTGTAAAATAGTGTAAGAGAGTGTAAGAGACAGTAGCAGAGTGTAATAGACAGTAATAGAGTGTAAGAGAGTGTTATAGACAGTAGCAGAGTTTAAGAGACAGTAACAGAGTGTAAGAGACAGTAAGAGTGTAAGAGGGTGTAAGAGACAGTAGCAGAGTGTAAGAGAGTGTAAGAGAGTGTAAGAGACAGTAACAGAGTGTAAGAGACAGTAACAGAGTGTAAGAGACAGCAGCAGAGTGTAAGAGAGTGTAACAGAGTATAGGAGACAGTAACAGAGTATAGGAGACAGTAACAGAGTGTAAGAGAGTGTAAGAGACAGTTACAGAGTGTAAGAGAGTGTAACATAGTGTAAGAGACAGTAACAGAGTGTAAGAGACAGCAGAAGAGTGTAAGAGAGTTGAAGAGACAGTCGCAGAGTGTAATAGACAGTAACAGAGTGTAAGGGAGTGTTATAGACAGTAGCAGAGTGTAAGAGACAATAGCAGAGTGTAATAGACTGGAGCAGAGTGTAACATAGTGTAAGAGAGTGTAAGAGACTGTAGCAGAGTGTAATAGACAGTAACAGAGTGTAAGAGAGTGTTATAGACAGTAGCAGTGTGTAAGAGACAATAGCAGAGTGTAAGAGACAGTAGCAGAGTGTAATAGACAGCAGCAGAGTGTAAGAGAGTGTAAGAGACAGTAGCAGAGTGTAATAGACAGTAACAGAGTGTAAGAGAGTGTTATAGACAGTAGCAGAGTGTAAGAGACAATAGCAGAGTGTAAGAGACAGTAGCAGAGTGTAATAGACTGTAGCAGAGTGTAACAGTGTAAGAGAGTGTAAGAGACAGTAGCAGAGTGTAATAGACATTAACAGAGTGTAAGAGAGTGTTATAGACAGTAGCAGAGTTTAAGAGACAGTAACAGAGTGTAAGAGGGTGTAAGAGACAGTAGCAGAGTGTAGGAGGGTGTAAGAGACAGTAGCAGAGTGTAGGAGAGTGTAAGAGAGTGTAAGAGACAGTAACAGAGTGTAAGAGACAGTAACAGAGTGTAAGAGACAGCAGCAGAGTGTGAGAGTGTAACAGAGTGTAAGAGACAGTAACAGAGCGTAAGAGACAGTAGCAGAGTGTAAGAGACAGAAGCAGAGTGAAAGAGAGAGTAGCAGAGTGTAAGAGACAGTAGCAGAGAGTAAGAGACAGTAGCAGAGTGTAAGAGAGTGTAATAGACAGTAACAGAGTGTAAGAGAGTGTAACAGCATGTAAGAGAGTGTAACAGAGTGTAAGAGAGTGTAAGAGACAGTAACAGAGTGTAAGAGACAGTAACAGAGTGTAAGAGACAGCAGCAGAGTGTAAGAGTGTGTAACATAGTGTAAGAGAGTGAAAGAGATAGTAGCAGAGTGTAAGAGACAGTAACAGAGTGTAATAGAGTGTAAGAGACAGTAGCAGAGTGTAAGAGACAATAGCAGAGTGTAAGAGACAGTAGCAGAGTGTAATAGACTGTAGCAGAGTGTAACAGAGTGTAAGAGAGTGTAAGAGACAATAGCAGAGTGTAATAGACAGTAACAGAGTGTAAGAGAGTGTTATAGACAGTAGCAGAGTGCAAGAGACAATAGCAGAGTGTAAGAGACAGTAGCAGAGTGTAATATACAGTAACAGAGTGTAAGAGACAGTAACAGAGTGTAAGAGACAGCAGCAGAGTGTAAGAGTGTAAGAGACAGTAACAGAGTGTAAGAGAGTGTAACAGAGTGTAAGAGACAGTAACAGAGTGTACGAGACAGTAACAGAGTGTACGAGACAGTAACAGAGTGTACGAGACAGTAACAGAGTGTAAGAGACAGTAACAGAGTATACGAGAGTGTAGTAGAGTGTAAGAGACAGTAACACAGCGTAAGAGACAGTAGCAGTGTGTAAGAGACAGAAGCAAAGTGAAAGAGAGAGTAGCAGAGTGTAAGAGACAGTAGCAGAGTGTAAGAGACAGTAGCAGAGTGTAAGAGTGTAAGAGACAGTAACAGAGTGTAAGAGAGTGTAACAGCGTGTAAGAGAGTGTAACAGAGTGTAAGAGACAGTAAGAGAGTGTAACAGAGTGTAAGAGACAGTAACAGAGTGTAGGAGAGTGTAAGAGACAGTAACGGAGTGTAAGAGACAGTAACAGAGTGTAAGAGACAGCAGCAGAGTGTTAGAGAGTGTACCATAGTGTAAGAGAGTGTAAGAGACAGTAGCAGAGTGTAATAGACAGTAACAGAGTGTAATAGAGTGTAAGAGACAGTAGCAGAGTGTAAGAGACAGTAGCAGAGTGTAATAGACTGTAGCAGAGTGTAACAGAGTGTAAGAGAGTGTAAGAGACAATAGCAGAGTGTAATAGACAGTAACAGAGTGTAAGAGAGTGTTATAGACAGTAGCAGAGTGCAAGAGACAATAGCAGAGTGTAAGAGACAGTAGCAGAGTGTAATAGACTGTAACAGAGTGTAACAGAGTGTAAGAGAGTGTAAGAGACAGTAGCGGAGTGTAATAGACAGTAACAGAGTGTAAGAGAGTGTTATAGACAGTAGCAGAGTGTTATAGACAATAGCAGAGTGTAAGAGACAGTAGCAGAGTGTAATTGACAGCAGCAGAGTGTAAGAGAGTGTAAGAGACAGTAGCAGAGTGTAATAGACAGTAACAGAGTGTAAGAGAGTGTTATAGACAGTAGCAGAGTGTAATAGACAGTAACAGAGTGTAAGAGAGTGTTATAGACAGTAGCAGAGTGTAAGAGACAGTAACAGAGTGTAAGAGACAGTAGCAGAGTGAAAGAGGCAGTAGTAGAGTGTAGTAGAGTGTACCAGAGTATCAAATGGCATATACCGTCCTCTAGGATCACATAGTCCTGAATGATCTCAGTATACTGTGAACGTCTTTGGGGATCTCTTCGCGTAGACATCGTAAACCTGTGTAAGAGACAGTAAAAGAGTATATGAGACAGTAGCGGAGTGTAAGAGAGTGTGACAGAGCATAGGAGACAGTAACAGAGTATAGGAGACGGTAACAGAGTGTAAGAGAGTGTAAGAGACAGTAACAGAGTGTAAGAGACAGTAACAGAGTGTAAGAGACAGCAGCAGAGTGTAAGAGAGTGTAACATAGTGTAAGAGAGTGAAAGAGACAGTAGCAGAGTGTAATAGACAGTAACAGAGTGTAGGAGAGTGTAACAGCATGTAAGAGAGTGTAACAGAGTGTAAGAGAGTGTAAGAGACAGTAACAGAGTGTAGGAGAGTGTAAGAGACAGTAACAGAGTGTAAGAGACAGTAACAGAGTGTAAGAGACAGTAACAGAGTGTAAGAGACAGCAGCAGAGTGTAAGAGAGTGTAACATAGTGTAAGAGAGTGAAAGAGACAGTAGCAGAGTGTAATAGACAGTAACAGAGTGTAGGAGAGTGTCAGAGACAGTAACAGAGTGTAAGAGTCAGCAGCAGAGTGTAAGAGAGTGTAACATAGTGTAAGAGAGTGTAAGAGACAGTAGCAGAGTGTAATAGACAGTAACAGAGTGTAAGAGAGTGTTATAGACAGTAGCAGAGTGTAAGAGACAATAGCAGAGTGTAAGATACAGTAGCAGAGTGTAAGAGACAGTAACAGAGTGTAAAAGACAGTAACAGAGTGTAAGAGACAGTAGCAGAGTGAAAGAGACAGTAGTAGAGTGTAGTAGAGTGTAAGAGAGTGTCACATGGCATATACCGTCCTCTAGGATCACATAGTCCTGAATGATCTCAGTATACTGTGAACGTCTTTGGGGATCTCTTCGCGTAGACCTCGTAAACCTGTGTAAGAGACAGTAAAAGAGTATATGAGACAGTAGTGGAGTGTAAGAAAGTGTAACAGAGTATAGGAGACAGTAACAGAGTGTAAGAGAGTGTAAGAGACAGTTACAGAGTGTAAGAGAGTGTAAGAGAGTGTAACAGAGTGTAAGAGACAGTAACAGAGTGTAAGAGACAGCAGCAGAGTGTAAGAGAGTGTAAGAGACAGTAGCAGAGTGTAATAGACAGTAACAGAGTGTAAGAGAGTGTTATAGACAGTAGCAGAGTGTTATAGACAATAGCAGAGTGTAAGAGACAGTAGCAGAGTGTAATAGACAGCAGCAGAGTGTAAGAGAGTGTAAGAGACAGTAGCAGAGTGTAATAGACAGTAACAGAGTGTAAGAGAGTGTTATAGACAGTAGCAGAGTGTAAGAGACAATAGCAGAGTGTAAGAGACAGTAGCAGAGTGTAACATAGTGTAAGAGAGTGTAAGAGACAGTAGCAGAGTGTAATAGACAGTAACAGAGTGTAAGAGAGTGTTATAGACAGTAGCAGAGTGTAAGAGAGTGTAAGAGACAGTTAAAGAGTGTAAGAGAGTGTAACAGAGTGTAAGAGAGTGTAAGAGACAGTAACATAGTGTAGGAGAGTGTAAGAGACAGTAACAGAGTGTAAGAGACAGTAACAGAGTGTAAGAGGGTGTAAGAGACAGTAGCAGAGTGTAGGAGAGTGTAAGAGAGTGTAAGAGACAGTAAGAGTGTAAGAGACAGTAACAGAGTGTAAGAGACAGCAGCAGAGTGTAAGAGAGTGTAACAGAGTGTAAGAGACAGTAACAGAGCGTAAGAGACAGTAGCAGAGTGTAAGAGACAGAAGCAGAGTGAAAGAGAGAGTAGCAGAGTGTAAGAGACAGTAGCAGAGTGTAAGAGAGTGTAAGAGACAGTAACAGAGTGTAAGAGAGTGTAACAGCATGTAAGAGAGTGTAACAGAGTGTAAGAGAGTGTAAGAGACAGTAACAGAGTGTAGTAGAGTGTAAGAGACAGTAACAGAGTGTAAGAGACAGTAACAGAGTGTAAGAGACAGCAGCAGAGTGTAAGAGAGTGTAACATAGTGTAAGAGAGTGAAAGAGACAGTAGCAGAGTGTAATAGACAGTAACAGAGTGTAGGAGAGTGTCAGAGACAGTAACAGAGTGTAAGAGTCAGCAGCAGAGTGTAAGAGAGTGTAACATAGTGTAAGAGAGTGTAAGAGACAGTAGCAGAGTGTAATAGACAGTAACAGAGTGTAAGAGACAATAGCAGAGTGTAAGATACAGTAGCAGAGTGTAAGAGACAGTAACAGAGTGTAAAAGACAGTAACAGAGTGTAAGAGACAGTAGCAGAGTGAAAGAGACAGTAGTAGAGTGTAGTAGAGTGTAAGAGAGTGTCACATGGCATATACCGTCCTCTAGGATCACATAGTCCTGAATGATCTCAGTATACTGTGAACGTCTTTGGGGATCTCTTCGCGTAGACCTCGTAAACCTGTGTAAGAGACAGTAAAAGAGTATATGAGACAGTAGTGGAGTGTAAGAAAGTGTAACAGAGTATAGGAGACAGTAACAGAGTGTAAGAGAGTGTAAGAGACAGTTACAGAGTGTAAGAGAGTGTAAGAGAGTGTAACAGAGTGTAAGAGAGTGTAACAGAGTTTAAGAGACAGTAACAGAGTGTACGAGAGTGTAGTAGAGTGTAAGAGACAGTAACAGAGCATAAGAGACAGTAACAGAGCATAAGAGACAGAAGCAGAGTGTAAGAGACAGAAACAGAGTGAAAGAGAGAGTAGCAGAGTGTAAGAGACAGTAGCAGAGTGTAAGAGAGTGTAAGAGAAATTAACAGAGTGTAGTAGAGTGTAACAGCGTGTAAGAGAGTGTAACAGAGTGTAAGAGAGTGTAGGAGACAGTAACAGAGTGTAGGAGAGTGTAAGAGACAGTAACAGAGTGTAAGAGACAGTAACAGAGTGTAAGAGACAGCAGCAGAGTGTAAGAGAGTGTAACATAGTGTAAGAGAGTGAAAGAGACAGTAGCAGAGTGTAATAGACAGTAACAGAGTGTAAGACAGTGTTATAGACAGTAGCAGAGTGTAAGAGACAATAGCAGAGTGTAAGAGACAGTAATAGAGTGTAAGAGACAGTAACAGAGTGTAAGATACAGTAACAGAGTGTATGAGAGTGTAGTAGAGTGTAAGAGACAGTAACAGAGCGTAAGAGATAGTAGCAGAGTGTAAGAGACAGTAGCAGAGTGAAAGAGACAGTAGTAGAGTGTAAGAGATAGTAGCAGAGTGTAAGAGACAGTAACAGAGTGTAAGAGATAGTAGCAGAGTGTAAGAGAGTGTAAGAGACAGTAACAGTGTGTAAGAGGGTGTAACAGCGTGTAAGAGAGTGTAACAGCATGTAAGAGAGTGTAACAGAGTGTAAGGGAGTGTAAGAGACAGTAACAGAGTGTAAGGGGGTGTAAGAGACAGTAGAAGAGTGTAGGAGAGTGTAGGAGAGTGTAAGAGAGTGTAATAGACAGTAACAGAGTGTAAGAGACAGTAACAGAGTGTAAGAGACAGCAGCAGAGTGTAAGAGAGTGTAAGAGACAGTAACAGAGTGTAAGAGAGTGTAACAGAGTGTAAGAGACAGTAACAGAGTGTAAGAGACAGTAACAGAGTATACGAGAGTGTAGTAGAGTGTAAGAGACAGTAACAGAGCGTAAGAGACAGTAGCAGTGTGTAAGAGACAGAAGCAAAGTGAAAGAGAGAGTAGCAGAGTGTAATAGACAGTAGCAGAGTGTAAGAGACAGTAGCAGAGTGTAAGAGAGTGTAAGAGACAGTAACAGAGTGTAAGAGAGTGTAACAGCGTGTAAGAGAGTGTAACAGAGTGTAAGAGACAGTAAGAGAGTGTAAGAGAGTGTAAGAGACAGTAACAGAGTGTAGGAGAGTGTAAGAGACAGTAACAGAGTGTAAGAGACAGTAACAGAGTGTAAGAGACAGCAGCAGAGTGTAAGAGAGTGTAACATAGTGTAAGAGAGTGTAAGAGACAGTAGCAGAGTGTAATAGACAGTAACAGAGTGTAATAGAGTGTAAGAGACAGTAGCAGAGTGTAAGAGACAATAGCAGAGTGTAAGAGACAGTAGCAGAGTGTAACATAGTGTAAGAGAGTGTTATAGACAGTAGCAGAGTGTAAGAGACAGTAACAGAGTGTAAGAGACAGTAACAGAGTGAAAGAGACAGTAGCAGAGTGAAAGAGACAGTAGTAGAGTGTAGTAGAGTGTAAGAGATAGGAGTGTAAGAGACAGTAACAGAGTGTAAGAGACAGTAACAGAGTGTAAGAGACAGCAGTAGAGTGTAAGAGAGTGTAATAGACAGTAACAGAGTGTACGAGAGTGTAGTAGAGTGTAAGAGACAGTAGCAGAGTGTAAGAGAGTGTAACAGGGTGTAAGAGACAGTAACAGAGTATAGGAGACAGTAACAGAGTGTAAGAGACAGTAACAGAGTGTACGAGACAGTAACATAGTGTAAGATACAGTAACATAGTGTAAGATACAGTAACAGAGCGTAAGAGATAGTAGCAGAGTGTAAGAGACAGTAGCAGAGTGAAAGAGACAGTAGCAGAGTGTTAGAGACAGTAGCAGAGTGTAAGAAACAGTAACAGAGTGTAAGAGACAGTAGCAGAGTGTAGGAGAGTGTAAGAGACAGTAACAGTGTGTAAGAGGGTGTAACAGCGTGTAAGAGAGTGTAACAGAGTGTAAGAGAGTGTAAGAGACAGTAACAGAGTGTAAGAGGGTGTAAGAGACAGTAGCAGAGTGTAAGAGAGTGTAAGAGACAATAGCAGAGTGTAAGAGACAGTAGCAGAGTGTAATAGACTGTAGCAGAGTGTAACAGTGTAAGAGAGTGTAAGAGACAGTAGCAGAGTGTAAGAGACAATAGCAGAGTGTAAGAGACAGTAGCAGAGTGTAATAGACTGTAGCAGAGTGTAACATAGTGTAAGAGAGTGTAAGAGACAGTAGCAGAGTGTAATAGACAGTAACAGAGTGTACGAGAGTGTTATAGACAGTAGCAGAGTGTAATAGACTGTAGCAGAGTGTAACATAGTGTAAGAGAGTGTAAGAGACAGTAACAGAGTGTAAGAGACAGTAACAGAGTGTAAGAGGGTGTAAGAGACAGTAGGAGAGTGTAAGAGAGTGTAAGAGAGTGTAAGAGAGTGTAAGAGAGTGTAAGAGACAGTAACAGAGTGTAAGAGACAGCAGCAGAGTGTAAGAGAGTGTAACAGAGTATAGGAGACAGTAACAGAGTATAGGAGACAGTAACAGAGTATAGGAGACAGTAACAGAGTGTAAGAGAGTGTAAGAGACAGTTACAGAGTGTAAGAGAGTGTAACATAGTGTAAGAGACAGTAACAGAGTGTAAGAGACAGCAGAAGAGTGTAAGAGAGTTGAAGAGACAGTCGCAGAGTGTAATAGACAGTAAGAGTGTAAGAGAGTGTTATAGACAGTAGCAGAGTGTAAGAGACAATAGCAGAGTGTAATAGACTGGAGCAGAGTGTAACATAGTGTAAGACAGTGTAAGAGACTGTAGCAGAGTGTAATAGACAGTAACAGAGTGTAAGAGAGTGTTATAGACAGTAGCAGAGTGTAAGAGACAATAGCAGAGTGTAAGAGACAGTAGCAGAGTGTAAGAGACAGCAGCAGAGTGTAAGAGAGTGTAAGAGACAGTAGCAGAGTGTAATAGACAGTAACAGAGTGTAAGAGAGTGTTATAGACAGTAGCAGAGTGTAAGAGACAATAGCAGAGTGTAAGAGACAGTAGCAGAGTGTAATAGACTGTAGTAGAGTGTAACATAGTGTAAGAGAGTGTAAGAGACAGTAGCAGAGTGTAATAGACAGTAACAGAGTGTAAGAGAGTGTTATAGACAGTAGCAGAGTGTAAGAGAGTGTAAGAGACAGTTACAAAGTGTAAGAGAGTGTAACAGAGTGTAAGAGAGTGTAAGAGACAGTAACATAGTGTAGGAGAGTGTAAGAGACAGTAACAGAGTGTAAGAGACAGTAGCAGAGTGTAAGATAGTGTAAGAGAGTGTTATAGACAGTAGCAGAGTGTAAGGGACAATAGCAGAGTGTAAGAGACAGTAGCAGAGTGTAATAGACTGTAGCAGAGTGTAAAATAGTGTAAGAGAGTGTAAGAGACAGTAGCAGAGTGTAATAGACAGTAATAGAGTGTAAGAGAGTGTTATAGACAGTAGCAGAGTTTAAGAGACAGTAACAGAGTGTAAGAGACAGTAAGAGTGTAAGAGGGTGTAAGAGACAGTAGCAGAGTGTAAGAGAGTGTAAGAGAGTGTAAGAGACAGTAACAGAGTGTAAGAGACAGTAACAGAGTGTAAGAGACAGCAGCAGAGTGTAAGAGAGTGTAACAGAGTATAGGAGACAGTAACAGAGTATAGGAGACAGTAACAGAGTGTAAGAGAGTGTAAGAGACAGTTACAGAGTGTAAGAGAGTGTAACATAGTGTAAGAGACAGTAACAGAGTGTAAGAGACAGCAGAAGAGTGTAAGAGAGTTGAAGAGACAGTCGCAGAGTGTAATAGACAGTAACAGAGTGTAAGAGAGTGTTATAGACAGTAGCAGAGTGTAAGAGACAATAGCAGAGTGTAATAGACTGGAGCAGAGTGTAACATAGTGTAAGAGAGTGTAAGAGACTGTAGCAGAGTGTAATAGACAGTAACAGAGTGTAAGAGAGTGTTATAGACAGTAGCAGTGTGTAAGAGACAATAGCAGAGTGTAAGAGACAGTAGCAGTGTGTAATAGACAGCAGCAGAGTGTAAGAGAGTGTAAGAGACAGTAGCAGAGTGTAATAGACAGTAACAGAGTGTAAGAGAGTGTTATAGACAGTAGCAGAGTGTAAGAGACAATAGCAGAGTGTAAGAGACAGTAGCAGAGTGTAATAGACTGTAGCAGAGTGTAACAGTGTAAGAGAGTGTAAGAGACAGTAGCAGAGTGTAATAGACATTAACAGAGTGTAAGAGAGTGTTATAGACAGTAGCAGAGTTTAAGAGACAGTAACAGAGTGTAAGAGGGTGTAAGAGACAGTAGCAGAGTGTAGGAGGGTGTAAGAGACAGTAGCAGAGTGTAGGAGAGTGTAAGAGAGTGTAAGAGACAGTAACAGAGTGTAAGAGACAGTAACAGAGTGTAAGAGACAGCAGCAGAGTGTGAGAGTGTAACAGAGTGTAAGAGACAGTAACAGAGCGTAAGAGACAGTAGCAGAGTGTAAGAGACAGAAGCAGAGTGAAAGAGAGAGTAGCAGAGTGTAAGAGACAGTAGCAGAGAGTAAGAGACAGTAGCAGAGTGTAAGAGAGTGTAATAGACAGTAACAGAGTGTAAGAGAGTGTAACAGCATGTAAGAGAGTGTAACAGAGTGTAAGAGAGTGTAAGAGACAGTAACAGAGTGTAAGAGACAGTAAGAGAGTGTAAGAGACAGCAGCAGAGTGTAAGAGTGTGTAACATAGTGTAAGAGAGTGAAAGAGATAGTAGCAGAGTGTAAGAGACAGTAACAGAGTGTAATAGAGTGTAAGAGACAGTAGCAGAGTGTAAGAGACAATAGCAGAGTGTAAGAGACAGTAGCAGAGTGTAATAGACTGTAGCAGAGTGTAACAGAGTGTAAGAGAGTGTAAGAGACAATAGCAGAGTGTAATAGACAGTAACAGAGTGTAAGAGAGTGTTATAGACAGTAGCAGAGTGCAAGAGACAATAGCAGAGTGTAAGAGACAGTAGCAGAGTGTAATATACAGTAACAGAGTGTAAGAGACAGTAACAGAGTGTAAGAGACAGCAGCAGAGTGTACGAGTGTAAGAGACAGTAACAGAGTGTAAGAGAGTGTAACAGAGTGTAAGAGACAGTAACAGAGTGTACGAGACAGTAACAGAGTGTACGAGACAGTAACAGAGTGTACGAGACAGTAACAGAGTGTAAGAGACAGTAACAGAGTATACGAGAGTGTAGTAGAGTGTAAGAGACAGTAACACAGCGTAAGAGACAGTAGCAGTGTGTAAGAGACAGAAGCAAAGTGAAAGAGAGAGTAGCAGAGTGTAAGAGACAGTAGCAGAGTGTAAGAGACAGTAGCAGAGTGTAAGAGTGTAAGAGACAGTAACAGAGTGTAAGAGAGTGTAACAGCGTGTAAGAGAGTGTAACAGAGTGTAAGAGACAGTAAGAGAGTGTAACAGAGTGTAAGAGACAGTAACAGAGTGTAGGAGAGTGTAAGAGACAGTAACGGAGTGTAAGAGACAGTAACACAGTGTAAGAGACAGCAGCAGAGTGTTAGAGAGTGTAACATAGTGTAAGAGAGTGTAAGAGACAGTAGCAGAGTGTAATAGACAGTAACAGAGTGTAATAGAGTGTAAGAGACAGTAGCAGAGTGTAAGAGACAGTAGCAGAGTGTAATAGACTGTAGCAGAGTGTAACAGAGTGTAAGAGAGTGTAAGAGACAATAGCAGAGTGTAATAGACAGTAACAGAGTGTAAGAGAGTGTTATAGACAGTAGCAGAGTGCAAGAGACAATAGCAGAGTGTAAGAGACAGTAGCAGAGTGTAATAGACTGTAACAGAGTGTAACAGAGTGTAAGAGAGTGTAAGAGACAGTAGCGGAGTGTAATAGACAGTAACAGAGTGTAAGAGAGTGTTATAGACAGTAGCAGAGTGTTATAGACAATAGCAGAGTGTAAGAGACAGTAGCAGAGTTTAATAGACAGCAGCAGAGTGTAAGAGAGTGTAAGAGACAGTAGCAGAGTGTAATAGACAGTAACAGAGTGTAAGCGAGTGTTATAGACAGTATCAGAGTGTAAGAGACAATAGCAGAGTGTAAGAGACAGTAGCAGAGTGTAATAGACTGTAGCAGAGTGTAACATAGTGTAAGAGAGTGTAAGAGACAGTAGCAGAGTGTAATAGACAGTAACAGAGTGTAAGAGAGTGTTATAGAGAGTAGCAGAGTGTAAGAGAGTGTAAGAGACAGTTACAGAGTGTAAAAGAGTGTAACAGAGTGTAAGAGAGTGTAAGAGACAGTAACATAGTGTAGGAGAGTGTAAGAGACAGTAACAGAGTGTAAGAGACAGTAACAGAGTGTAAGAGGGTGTAAGAGACAGTAGCAGAGTGTAGGAGAGTGTAAGAGAGTGTAAGAGACAGTAAGAGTGTAAGAGACAGTAACAGAGTGTAAGAGACAGCAGCAGAGTGTAAGAGAGTGTAACAGAGTGTAAGAGACAGTAACAGAGCGTAAGAGACAGTAGCAGAGTGTAAGAGACAGAAGCAGAGTGAAAGAGAGAGTAGCAGAGTGTAAGAGAAAGTAGCAGAGTGTAAGAGACAGTAGCAGAGTGTAAGAGAGTGTAAGAGACAGTAACAGAGTGTAAGAGAGTGTAACAGCATGTAAGAGAGTGTAACAGAGTGTAAGAGAGTGTAAGAGACAGTAACAGAGTGTAGTAGAGTGTAAGAGACAGTAACAGAGTGTAAGAGACAGCAGCAGAGTGTAAGAGAGTGTAACATAGTGTAAGAGAGTGAAAGAGACAGTAGCAGAGTGTAATAGACAGTAACAGAGTGTAGGAGAGTGTCAGAGACAGTAACAGAGTGTAAGAGTCAGCAGCAGAGTGTAAGAGAGTGTAACATAGTGTAAGAGAGTGTAAGAGACAGTAGCAGAGTGTAATAGACAGTAACAGAGTGTAAGAGAGTGTTATAGACAGTAGCAGAGTGTAAGATACAGTAGCAGAGTGTAAGAGACAGTAACAGAGTGTAAAAGACAGTAACAGAGTGTAAGAGACAGTAGCAGAGTGAAAGAGACAGTAGTAGAGTGTAGTAGAGTGTAAGAGAGTGTCACATGGCATATACCGTCCTCTAGGATCACATAGTCCTGAATGATCTCAGTATACTGTGAACGTCTTTGGGGATCTCTTCGCGTAGACCTCGTAAACCTGTGTAAGAGACAGTAAAAGAGTGTATGAGACAGTAGTGGAGTGTAAGAAAGTGTAACAGAGTATAGGAGACAGTAACAGAGTGTAAGAGAGTGTAAGAGACAGTTACAGAGTGTAAGAGAGTGTAACAGAGTGTAACAGAGTGTAAGAGACAGTAACAGAGTGTAAGAGACAGCAGCAGAGTGTAAGAGAGTGTAAGAGACAGTAGCAGAGTGTAATAGACAGTAACAGAGTGTAAGAGAGTGTTATAGACAGTAGCAGAGTGTAAGAGACAATAGCAGAGTGTAAGAGACAGTAGCAGAGTGTAACATAGTGTAAGAGAGTGTAAGAGACAGTAGCAGAGTGTAATAGACAGTAGCAGAGTGTAAGAGAGTGTAAGAGACAGTTACAGAGTGTAAGAGAGTGTAACAGAGTGTAAGAGAGTGTAAGAGACAGTAACATAGTGTAGGAGAGTGTAAGAGACAGTAACAGAGTGTAAGAGACAGTAGCAGAGTGTAAGAGAGTGTAAGAGAGTGTTATAGACAGTAGCAGAGTGTAAGGGACAATAGCAGAGTGTAAGAGACAGTAGCAGAGTGTAATAGACTGTAGCAGAGTGTAAAATACTGTAAGAGAGTGTAAGAGACAGTAGCAGAGTGTAATAGACAGTAACAGAGTGTAAGAGAGTGTTATAGACAGTAGCAGAGTGTAAGAGAGTGTAAGAGACAGTTACAGAGTGTAAGAGAGTGTAACAGAGTGTAAGAGAGTGTAAGAGACAGTAACATAGTGTAGGAGAGTGTAAGAGACAGTAACAGAGTGTAAGAGACAGTAGCAGAGTGTAAGAGAGTGTAAGAGAGTGTTATAGACAGTAGCAGAGTGTAAGGGACAATAGCAGAGTGTAAGAGACAGTAGCAGAGTGTAATAGACTGTAGCAGAGTGTAAAATAGTGTAAGAGAGTGTAAGAGACAGTAGCAGAGTGTAATAGACAGTAATAGAGTGTAAGAGAGTGTTATAGACAGTAGCAGAGTTTAAGAGACAGTAACAGAGTGTAAGAGACAGTAAGAGTGTAAGAGGGTGTAAGAGACAGTAGCAGAGTGTAGGAGAGTATAAGAGAGTGTAAGAGACAGTAACAGAGTGTAAGAGACAGCAGCAGAGTGTAAGAGACAGTAACAGAGTGTAAGAGAGTGTAACAGAGTGTAAGAGACAGTAACAGAGTGTACGAGAGTGTAGTAGAGTGTAAGAGACAGTAACAGAGCATAAGAGACAGTAACAGAGCATAAGAGACAGAAGCAGAGTGTAAGAGACAGAAACAGAGTGAAAGAGAGAGTAGCAGAGTGTAAGAGACAGTAGCAGAGTGTAAGAGAGTGTAAGAGAAATTAACAGAGTGTAATAGAGTGTAACAGCGTGTAAGAGAGTGTAACAGAGTGTAAGAGAGTGTAGGAGACAGTAACAGAGTGTAGGAGAGTGTAAGAGACAGTAACAGAGTGTAAGAGACAGTAACAGAGTGTAAGAGACAGCAGCAGAGTGTAAGAGAGTGTAACATAGTGTAAGAGAGTGAAAGAGACAGTAGCAGAGTGTAATAGACAGCAACAGAGTGTAAGACAGTGTTATAGACAGTAGCAGAGTGTAAGAGACAATAGCAGAGTGGAAGAGACAGTAACAGAGTGTAAGAGACAGTAACATAGTGTAAGAGACAGTAACAGAGTGTATGAGAGTGTAGTAGAGTGTAAGAGACAGTAACAGAGCGTAAGAGATAGTAGCAGAGTGTAAGAGACAGTAGCAGAGTGAAAGAGACAGTAGCAGAGTGTAAGAGACAGTAACAGAGTGTAAGAGATAGTAGCAGAGTGTAAGAGAGTGTAAGAGACAGTAACAGTGTGTAAGAGGGTGTAACAGCGTGTAAGAGAGTGTAACAGCATGTAAGAGAGTGTAACAGAGTGTAAGGGAGTGTAAGAGACAGTAACAGAGTGTAAGGGGGTGTAAGAGACAGTAGAAGAGTGTAGGAGAGTGTAGGAGAGTGTAAGAGAGTGTAATAGACAGTAACAGAGTGTAAGAGACAGTAACAGAGTGTAAGAGACAGCAGCAGAGTGTAAGAGAGTGTAAGAGACAGTAAGAGAGTGTAACAGAGTGTAAGAGACAGTAACAGAGTGTACGAGACAGTAACAGAGTGTAAGAGACAGTAACAGAGTGTAAGAGACAGTAACAGAGTATACGAGAGTGTAGTAGAGTGTAAGAGACAGTAACAGAGCGTAAGAGACAGTAGCAGTGTGTAAGAGACAGAAGCAAAGTGAAAGAGAGAGTAGCAGAGTGTAAGAGACAGTAGCAGAGTGTAAGAGACAGTAGCAGAGTGTAAGAGTGTAAGAGACAGTAACAGAGTGTAAGAGAGTGTAACAGCGTGTAAGAGAGTGTAACAGAGTGTAAGAGACAGTAAGAGAGTGTAACAGAGTGTAAGAGACAGTAACAGAGTGTAGGAGAGTGTAAGAGACAGTAACGGAGTGTAAGAGACAGTAACAGAGTGTAAGAGACAGCAGCAGAGTGTAAGAGAGTGTAACATAGTGTAAGAGAGTGTAAGAGACAGTAGCAGAGTGTAATAGACAGTAACAGAGTGTAATAGAGTGTAAGAGACAGTAGCAGAGTGTAATAGACTGTAACAGAGTGTAAGAGAGTGTAAGAGACAATAGCAGAGTGTAATAGACAGTAATAGAGTGTAAGAGAGTGTTATAGACAGTAGCAGAGTGCAAGAGACAATAGCAGAGTGTAAGAGACAGTAGCCGAGTGTAATAGACTGTAACAGAGTGTAACAGAGTGTAAGAGAGTGTAAGAGACAGTAGCGGAGTGTAATAGACAGTAAGAGAGTGTAAGAGAGTGTTATAGACAGTAGCAGAGTGTTATAGACAATAGCAGAGTGTAAGAGACAGTAGCAGAGTGTAATAGACAGCAGCAGAGTGTAAGAGAGTGTAAGAGACAGTAGCAGAGTGTAATAGACAGTAACAGAGTGTAAGAGAGTGTTATAGACAGTATCAGAGTGTAAGAGACAATAGCAGAGTGTAAGAGACAGTAGCAGAGTGTAATAGACTGTAGCAGAGTGTAACATAGTGTAAGAGAGTGTAAGAGACAGTAGCAGAGTGTAATGGACAGTAACAGAGTGTAAGAGAGTGTTATAGACAGTAGCAGAGTGTAAGAGAGTGTAAGAGACAGTTACAGAGTGTAAGAGAGTGTAACAGAGTGTAAGAGAGTGTAAGAGACAGTAACATAGTGTAGGAGAGTGTAAGAGACAGTAACAGAGTGTAAGAGACAGTAACAGAGTGTAAGAGGGTGTAAGAGACAGTAGCAGAGTGTAGGAGAGTGTAAGAGAGTGTAAGAGACAGTAAGAGTGTAAGAGACAGTAACAGAGTGTAAGAGACAGCAGCCGAGTGTAAGAGAGTGTAACAGAGTGTAAGAGACAGTAACAGAGCGTAAGAGTCAGTAGCAGAGTGTAAGAGACAGAAGCAGAGTGAAAGAGAGAGTAGCAGAGTGTAAGAGACAGTAGCAGAGTGTAAGAGACAGTAGCAGAGTGTAAGAGAGTGTAAGAGACAGTAACAGAGTGTAAGAGAGTGTAACAGCATGTAAGAGAGTGTAACAGAGTGTAAGAGAGTGTAAGAGACAGTAACAGAGTGTAGTAGAGTGTAAGAGACAGTAACAGAGTGTAAGAGACAGTAACAGAGTGTAAGAGACAGCAGCAGAGTGTAAGAGAGTGTAACATAGTGTAAGAGAGTGAAAGAGACAGTAGCAGAGTGTAATAGACAGTAACAGAGTGTAAGAGAGTGTTATAGACAGTAGCAGAGTGTAAGAGACAATAGCAGAGTGTAAGATACAGTAGCAAAGTGTAAGAGACAGTAACAGAGTGTAAGAGACAGTAGCAGAGTGAAAGAGGCAGTAGTAGAGTGTAGTAGAGTGTACCAGAGTGTCACATGGCATATACCGTCCTCTAGGATCACATAGTCCTGAATGATCTCAGTATACTGTGAACGTCTTTGGGGATCTCTTCGCGTAGACATCGTAAACCTGTGTAAGAGACAGTAAAAGAGTATATGAGACAGTAGCGGAGTGTAAGAGAGTGTGACAGAGCATAGGAGACAGTAACAGAGTATAGGAGACGGTAACAGAGTGTAAGAGAGTGTAAGAGACAGTAACAGAGTGTAAGAGACAGTAACAGAGTGTAAGAGACAGCAGCAGAGTGTAAGAGAGTGTAACATAGTGTAAGAGAGTGAAAGAGACAGTAGCAGAGTGTAATAGACAGTAACAGAGTGTAGGAGAGTGTAACAGCATGTAAGAGAGTGTAACAGAGTGTAAGAGAGTGTAAGAGACAGTAACAGAGTGTAGGAGAGTGTAAGAGACAGTAACAGAGTGTAAGAGACAGTAACAGAGTGTAAGAGACAGTAACAGAGTGTAAGAGACAGCAGCAGAGTGTAAGAGAGTGTAACATAGTGTAAGAGAGTGAAAGAGACAGTAGCAGAGTGTAATAGACAGTAACAGAGTGTAGGAGAGTGTCAGAGACAGTAACAGAGTGTAAGAGTCAGCAGCAGAGTGTAAGAGAGTGTAACATAGTGTAAGAGAGTGTAAGAGACAGTAGCAGAGTGTAATAGACAGTAACAGAGTGTAAGAGAGTGTTATAGACAGTAGCAGAGTGTAAGAGACAATAGCAGAGTGTAAGATACAGTAGCAGAGTGTAAGAGACAGTAACAGAGTGTAAAAGACAGTAACAGAGTGTAAGAGACAGTAGCAGAGTGAAAGAGACAGTAGTAGAGTGTAGTAGAGTGTAAGAGAGTGTCACATGGCATATACCGTCCTCTAGGATCACATAGTCCTGAATGATCTCAGTATACTGTGAACGTCTTTGGGGATCTCTTCGCGTAGACCTCGTAAACCTGTGTAAGAGACAGTAAAAGAGTATATGAGACAGTAGTGGAGTGTAAGAAAGTGTAACAGAGTATAGGAGACAGTAACAGAGTGTAAGAGAGTGTAAGAGACAGTTACAGAGTGTAAGAGAGTGTAAGAGAGTGTAACAGAGTGTAAGAGACAGTAACAGAGTGTAAGAGACAGCAGCAGAGTGTAAGAGAGTGTAAGAGACAGTAGCAGAGTGTAATAGACAGTAACAGAGTGTAAGAGAGTGTTATAGACAGTAGCAGAGTGTTATAGACAATAGCAGAGTGTAAGAGACAGTAGCAGAGTGTAATAGACAGCAGCAGAGTGTAAGAGAGTGTAAGAGACAGTAGCAGAGTGTAATAGACAGTAACAGAGTGTAAGAGAGTGTTATAGACAGTAGCAGAGTGTAAGAGACAATAGCAGAGTGTAAGAGACAGTAGCAGAGTGTAACATAGTGTAAGAGAGTGTAAGAGACAGTAGCAGAGTGTAATAGACAGTAACAGAGTGTAAGAGAGTGTTATAGACAGTAGCAGAGTGTAAGAGAGTGTAAGAGACAGTTACAGAGTGTAAGAGAGTGTAACAGAGTGTAAGAGAGTGTAAGAGACAGTAACATAGTGTAGGAGAGTGTAAGAGACAGTAACAGAGTGTAAGAGACAGTAACAGAGTGTAAGAGGGTGTAAGAGACAGTAGCAGAGTGTAGGAGAGTGTAAGAGAGTGTAAGAGACAGTAAGAGTGTAAGAGACAGTAACAGAGTGTAAGAGACAGCAGCAGAGTGTAAGAGAGTGTAACAGAGTGTAAGAGACAGTAACAGAGCGTAAGAGACAGTAGCAGAGTGTAAGAGACAGAAGCAGAGTGAAAGAGAGAGTAGCAGAGTGTAAGAGACAGTAGCAGAGTGTAAGAGAGTGTAAGAGACAGTAACAGAGTGTAAGAGAGTGTAACAGCATGTAAGAGAGTGTAACAGAGTGTAAGAGAGTGTAAGAGACAGTAACAGAGTGTAGTAGAGTGTAAGAGACAGTAACAGAGTGTAAGAGACAGTAACAGAGTGTAAGAGACAGCAGCAGAGTGTAAGAGAGTGTAACATAGTGTAAGAGAGTGAAAGAGACAGTAGCAGAGTGTAATAGACAGTAACAGAGTGTAGGAGAGTGTCAGAGACAGTAACAGAGTGTAAGAGTCAGCAGCAGAGTGTAAGAGAGTGTAACATAGTGTAAGAGAGTGTAAGAGACAGTAGCAGAGTGTAATAGACAGTAACAGAGTGTAAGAGACAATAGCAGAGTGTAAGATACAGTAGCAGAGTGTAAGAGACAGTAACAGAGTGTAAAAGACAGTAACAGAGTGTAAGAGACAGTAGCAGAGTGAAAGAGACAGTAGTAGAGTGTAGTAGAGTGTAAGAGAGTGTCACATGGCATATACCGTCCTCTAGGATCACATAGTCCTGAATGATCTCAGTATACTGTGAACGTCTTTGGGGATCTCTTCGCGTAGACCTCGTAAACCTGTGTAAGAGACAGTAAAAGAGTATATGAGACAGTAGTGGAGTGTAAGAAAGTGTAACAGAGTATAGGAGACAGTAACAGAGTGTAAGAGAGTGTAAGAGACAGTTACAGAGTGTAAGAGAGTGTAAGAGAGTGTAACAGAGTGTAAGAGAGTGTAACAGAGTTTAAGAGACAGTAACAGAGTGTACGAGAGTGTAGTAGAGTGTAAGAGACAGTAACAGAGCATAAGAGACAGTAACAGAGCATAAGAGACAGAAGCAGAGTGTAAGAGACAGAAACAGAGTGAAAGAGAGAGTAGCAGAGTGTAAGAGACAGTAGCAGAGTGTAAGAGAGTGTAAGAGAAATTAACAGAGTGTAGTAGAGTGTAACAGCGTGTAAGAGAGTGTAACAGAGTGTAAGAGAGTGTAGGAGACAGTAACAGAGTGTAGGAGAGTGTAAGAGACAGTAACAGAGTGTAAGAGACAGTAACAGAGTGTAAGAGACAGCAGCAGAGTGTAAGAGAGTGTAACATAGTGTAAGAGAGTGAAAGAGACAGTAGCAGAGTGTAATAGACAGTAACAGAGTGTAAGACAGTGTTATAGACAGTAGCAGAGTGTAAGAGACAATAGCAGAGTGTAAGAGACAGTAATAGAGTGTAAGAGACAGTAACAGAGTGTAAGATACAGTAACAGAGTGTATGAGAGTGTAGTAGAGTGTAAGAGACAGTAACAGAGCGTAAGAGATAGTAGCAGAGTGTAAGAGACAGTAGCAGAGTGAAAGAGACAGTAGTAGAGTGTAAGAGATAGTAGCAGAGTGTAAGAGACAGTAACAGAGTGTAAGAGATAGTAGCAGAGTGTAAGAGAGTGTAAGAGACAGTAACAGTGTGTAAGAGGGTGTAACAGCGTGTAAGAGAGTGTAACAGCATGTAAGAGAGTGTAACAGAGTGTAAGGGAGTGTAAGAGACAGTAACAGAGTGTAAGGGGGTGTAAGAGACAGTAGAAGAGTGTAGGAGAGTGTAGGAGAGTGTAAGAGAGTGTAATAGACAGTAACAGAGTGTAAGAGACAGTAACAGAGTGTAAGAGACAGCAGCAGAGTGTAAGAGAGTGTAAGAGACAGTAACAGAGTGTAAGAGAGTGTAACAGAGTGTAAGAGACAGTAACAGAGTGTAAGAGACAGTAACAGAGTATACGAGAGTGTAGTAGAGTGTAAGAGACAGTAACAGAGCGTAAGAGACAGTAGCAGTGTGTAAGAGACAGAAGCAAAGTGAAAGAGAGAGTAGCAGAGTGTAATAGACAGTAGCAGAGTGTAAGAGACAGTAGCAGAGTGTAAGAGAGTGTAAGAGACAGTAACAGAGTGTAAGAGAGTGTAACAGCGTGTAAGAGAGTGTAACAGAGTGTAAGAGACAGTAAGAGAGTGTAAGAGAGTGTAAGAGACAGTAACAGAGTGTAGGAGAGTGTAAGAGACAGTAACAGAGTGTAAGAGACAGTAACAGAGTGTAAGAGACAGCAGCAGAGTGTAAGAGAGTGTAACATAGTGTAAGAGAGTGTAAGAGACAGTAGCAGAGTGTAATAGACAGTAACAGAGTGTAATAGAGTGTAAGAGACAGTAGCAGAGTGTAAGAGACAATAGCAGAGTGTAAGAGACAGTAGCAGAGTGTAACATAGTGTAAGAGAGTGTTATAGACAGTAGCAGAGTGTAAGAGACAGTAACAGAGTGTAAGAGACAGTAACAGAGTGAAAGAGACAGTAGCAGAGTGAAAGAGACAGTAGTAGAGTGTAGTAGAGTGTAAGAGATAGGAGTGTAAGAGACAGTAACAGAGTGTAAGAGACAGTAACAGAGTGTAAGAGACAGCAGTAGAGTGTAAGAGAGTGTAATAGACAGTAACAGAGTGTACGAGAGTGTAGTAGAGTGTAAGAGACAGTAGCAGAGTGTAAGAGAGTGTAACAGGGTGTAAGAGACAGTAACAGAGTATAGGAGACAGTAACAGAGTGTAAGAGACAGTAACAGAGTGTACGAGACAGTAACATAGTGTAAGATACAGTAACATAGTGTAAGATACAGTAACAGAGCGTAAGAGATAGTAGCAGAGTGTAAGAGACAGTAGCAGAGTGAAAGAGACAGTAGCAGAGTGTTAGAGACAGTAGCAGAGTGTAAGAAACAGTAACAGAGTGTAAGAGACAGTAGCAGAGTGTAGGAGAGTGTAAGAGACAGTAACAGTGTGTAAGAGGGTGTAACAGCGTGTAAGAGAGTGTAACAGAGTGTAAGAGAGTGTAAGAGACAGTAACAGAGTGTAAGAGGGTGTAAGAGACAGTAGCAGAGTGTAAGAGAGTGTAAGAGACAATAGCAGAGTGTAAGAGACAGTAGCAGAGTGTAATAGACTGTAGCAGAGTGTAACAGTGTAAGAGAGTGTAAGAGACAGTAGCAGAGTGTAAGAGACAATAGCAGAGTGTAAGAGACAGTAGCAGAGTGTAATAGACTGTAGCAGAGTGTAACATAGTGTAAGAGAGTGTAAGAGACAGTAGCAGAGTGTAATAGACAGTAACAGAGTGTACGAGAGTGTTATAGACAGTAGCAGAGTGTAATAGACTGTAGCAGAGTGTAACATAGTGTAAGAGAGTGTAAGAGACAGTAACAGAGTGTAAGAGACAGTAACAGAGTGTAAGAGGGTGTAAGAGACAGTAGGAGAGTGTAAGAGAGTGTAAGAGAGTGTAAGAGAGTGTAAGAGAGTGTAAGAGACAGTAACAGAGTGTAAGAGACAGCAGCAGAGTGTAAGAGAGTGTAACAGAGTATAGGAGACAGTAACAGAGTATAGGAGACAGTAACAGAGTATAGGAGACAGTAACAGAGTGTAAGAGAGTGTAAGAGACAGTTACAGAGTGTAAGAGAGTGTAACATAGTGTAAGAGACAGTAACAGAGTGTAAGAGACAGCAGAAGAGTGTAAGAGAGTTGAAGAGACAGTCGCAGAGTGTAATAGACAGTAAGAGTGTAAGAGAGTGTTATAGACAGTAGCAGAGTGTAAGAGACAATAGCAGAGTGTAATAGACTGGAGCAGAGTGTAACATAGTGTAAGACAGTGTAAGAGACTGTAGCAGAGTGTAATAGACAGTAACAGAGTGTAAGAGAGTGTTATAGACAGTAGCAGAGTGTAAGAGACAATAGCAGAGTGTAAGAGACAGTAGCAGAGTGTAATAGACAGCAGCAGAGTGTAAGAGAGTGTAAGAGACAGTAGCAGAGTGTAATAGACAGTAACAGAGTGTAAGAGAGTGTTATAGACAGTAGCAGAGTGTAAGAGACAATAGCAGAGTGTAAGAGACAGTAGCAGAGTGTAATAGACTGTAGCAGAGTGTAACAGTGTAAGAGAGTGTAAGAGACAGTAGCAGAGTGTAATAGACATTAACAGAGTGTAAGAGAGTGTTATAGACAGTAGCAGAGTTTAAGAGACAGTAACAGAGTGTAAGAGGGTGTAAGAGACAGTAGCAGAGTGTAGGAGGGTGTAAGAGACAGTAGCAGAGTGTAGGAGAGTGTAAGAGAGTGTAAGAGACAGTAACAGAGTGTAAGAGACAGTAATAGAGTGTAAGAGACAGCAGCAGAGTGTGAGAGTGTAACAGAGTGTAAGAGACAGTAACAGAGCGTAAGAGACAGTAGCAGAGTGTAAGAGACAGAAGCAGAGTGAAAGAGAGAGTAGCAGAGTGTAAGAGACAGTAGCAGAGAGTAAGAGACAGTAGCAGAGTGTAAGAGAGTGTAATAGACAGTAACAGAGTGTAAGAGAGTGTAACAGCATGTAAGAGAGTGTAACAGAGTGTAAGAGAGTGTAAGAGACAGTAACAGAGTGTAAGAGACAGTAACAGAGTGTAAGAGACAGCAGCAGAGTGTAAGAGTGTGTAACATAGTGTAAGAGAGTGAAAGAGATAGTAGCAGAGTGTAAGAGACAGTAACAGAGTGTAATAGAGTGTAAGAGACAGTAGCAGAGTGTAAGAGACAGTAGCAGAGTGTAATAGACTGTAGCAGAGTGTAACAGAGTGTAAGAGAGTGTAAGAGACAATAGCAGAGTGTAATAGACAGTAACAGAGTGTAAGAGAGTGTTATAGACAGTAGCAGAGTGCAAGAGACAATAGCAGAGTGTAAGAGACAGTAGCAGAGTGTAATATACAGTAACAGAGTGTAAGAGACAGTAACAGAGTGTAAGAGACAGCAGCAGAGTGTAAGAGTGTAAGAGACAGTAACAGAGTGTAAGAGAGTGTAACAGAGTGTAAGAGACAGTAACAGAGTGTACGAGACAGTAACAGAGTGTACGAGACAGTAACAGAGTGTACGAGACAGTAACAGAGTGTAAGAGACAGTAACAGAGTATACGAGAGTGTAGTAGAGTGTAAGAGACAGTAACACAGCGTAAGAGACAGTAGCAGTGTGTAAGAGACAGAAGCAAAGTGAAAGAGAGAGTAGCAGAGTGTAAGAGACAGTAGCAGAGTGTAAGAGACAGTAGCAGAGTGTAAGAGACAGTAACAGAGTGTAAGAGAGTGTAACAGCGTGTAAGAGAGTGTAACAGAGTGTAAGAGACAGTAAGAGAGTGTAACAGAGTGTAAGAGACAGTAACAGAGTGTAGGAGAGTGTAAGAGACAGTAACGGAGTGTAGGAGACAGTAACAGAGTGTAAGAGACAGCAGCAGAGTGTTAGAGAGTGTACCATAGTGTAAGAGAGTGTAAGAGACAGTAGCAGAGTGTAATAGACAGTAACAGAGTGTAATAGAGTGTAAGAGACAGTAGCAGAGTGTAAGAGACAGTAGCAGAGTGTAATAGACTGTAGCAGAGTGTAACAGAGTGTAAGAGAGTGTAAGAGACAATAGCAGAGTGTAATAGACAGTAACAGAGTGTAAGAGAGTGTTATAGACAGTAGCAGAGTGCAAGAGACAATAGCAGAGTGTAAGAGACAGTAGCAGAGTGTAATAGACTGTAACAGAGTGTAACAGAGTGTAAGAGAGTGTAAGAGACAGTAGCGGAGTGTAATAGACAGTAACAGAGTGTAAGAGAGTGTTATAGACAGTAGCAGAGTGTTATAGACAATAGCAGAGTGTAAGAGACAGTAGCAGAGTGTAATTGACAGCAGCAGAGTGTAAGAGAGTGTAAGAGACAGTAGCAGAGTGTAATAGACAGTAACAGAGTGTAAGAGAGTGTTATAGACAGTAGCAGAGTGTAATAGACAGTAACAGAGTGTAAGAGAGTGTTATAGACAGTAGCAGAGTGTAAGAGACAGTAACAGAGTGTAAGAGACAGTAGCAGAGTGAAAGAGGCAGTAGTAGAGTGTAGTAGAGTGTACCAGAGTGTCACATGGCATATACCGTCCTCTAGGATCACATAGTCCTGAATGATCTCAGTATACTGTGAACGTCTTTGGGGATCTCTTCGCGTAGACATCGTAAACCTGTGTAAGAGACAGTAAAAGAGTATATGAGACAGTAGCGGAGTGTAAGAGAGTGTGACAGAGCATAGGAGACAGTAACAGAGTATAGGAGACGGTAACAGAGTGTAAGAGAGTGTAAGAGACAGTAACAGAGTGTAAGAGACAGTAACAGAGTGTAAGAGACAGCAGCAGAGTGTAAGAGAGTGTAACATAGTGTAAGAGAGTGAAAGAGACAGTAGCAGAGTGTAATAGACAGTAACAGAGTGTAGGAGAGTGTAACAGCATGTAAGAGAGTGTAACAGAGTGTAAGAGAGTGTAAGAGACAGTAACAGAGTGTAGGAGAGTGTAAGAGACAGTAACAGAGTGTAAGAGACAGTAACAGAGTGTAAGAGACAGTAACAGAGTGTAAGAGACAGCAGCAGAGTGTAAGAGAGTGTAACATAGTGTAAGAGAGTGAAAGAGACAGTAGCAGAGTGTAATAGACAGTAACAGAGTGTAGGAGAGTGTCAGAGACAGTAACAGAGTGTAAGAGTCAGCAGCAGAGTGTAAGAGAGTGTAACATAGTGTAAGAGAGTGTAAGAGACAGTAGCAGAGTGTAATAGACAGTAACAGAGTGTAAGAGACAATAGCAGAGTGTAAGAGACAGTAACAGAGCATAAGAGACAGAAGCAGAGTGTAAGAGACAGAAACAGAGTGAAAGAGAGAGTAGCAGAGTGTAAGAGACAGTAGCAGAGTGTAAGAGAGTGTAAGAGAAATTAACAGAGTGTAGTAGAGTGTAACAGCGTGTAAGAGAGTGTAACAGAGTGTAAGAGAGTGTAGGAGACAGTAACAGAGTGTAGGAGAGTGTAAGAGACAGTAACAGAGTGTAAGAGACAGTAACAGAGTGTAAGAGACAGCAGCAGAGTGTAAGAGAGTGTAACATAGTGTAAGAGAGTGAAAGAGACAGTAGCAGAGTGTAATAGACAGTAACAGAGTGTAAGACAGTGTTATAGACAGTAGCAGAGTGTAAGAGACAATAGCAGAGTGTAAGAGACAGTAATAGAGTGTAAGAGACAGTAACAGAGTGTAAGATACAGTAACAGAGTGTATGAGAGTGTAGTAGAGTGTAAGAGACAGTAACAGAGCGTAAGAGATAGTAGCAGAGTGTAAGAGACAGTAGCAGAGTGAAAGAGACAGTAGTAGAGTGTAAGAGATAGTAGCAGAGTGTAAGAGACAGTAACAGAGTGTAAGAGATAGTAGCAGAGTGTAAGAGACAGTAACAGTGTGTAAGAGGGTGTAACAGCGTGTAAGAGAGTGTAACAGCATGTAAGAGAGTGTAACAGAGTGTAAGGGAGTGTAAGAGACAGTAACAGAGTGTAAGGGGGTGTAAGAGACAGTAGAAGAGTGTAGGAGAGTGTAGGAGAGTGTAAGAGAGTGTAATAGACAGTAACAGAGTGTAAGAGACAGTAACAGAGTGTAAGAGACAGCAGCAGAGTGTAAGAGAGTGTAAGAGACAGTAACAGAGTGTAAGAGACAGTAACAGAGTGTAAGAGACAGTAACAGAGTATACGAGAGTGTAGTAGAGTGTAAGAGACAGTAACAGAGCGTAAGAGACAGTAGCAGTGTGTAAGAGACAGAAGCAAAGTGAAAGAGAGAGTAGCAGAGTGTAATAGACAGTAGCAGAGTGTAAGAGACAGTAGCAGAGTGTAAGAGAGTGTAAGAGACAGTAACAGAGTGTAAGAGAGTGTAACAGCGTGTAAGAGAGTGTAACAGAGTGTAAGAGACAGTAAGAGAGTGTAAGAGAGTGTAAGAGACAGTAACAGAGTGTAGGAGAGTGTAAGAGACAGTAACAGAGTGTAAGTGACAGTAACAGAGTGTAAGAGACAGCAGCAGAGTGTAAGAGAGTGTAACATAGTGTAAGAGAGTGTAAGAGACAGTAGCAGAGTGTAATAGACAGTAACAGAGTGTAATAGAGTGTAAGAGACAGTAGCAGAGTGTAAGAGACAATAGCAGAGTGTAAGAGACAGTAGCAGAGTGTAACATAGTGTAAGAGAGTGTTATAGACAGTAGCAGAGTGTAAGAGACAGTAACAGAGTGTAAGAGACAGTAACAGAGTGAAAGAGACAGTAGCAGAGTGAAAGAGACAGTAGTAGAGTGTAGTAGAGTGTAAGAGATAGGAGTGTAAGAGACAGTAACAGAGTGTAAGAGACAGTAACAGAGTGTAAGAGACAGCAGTAGAGTGTAAGAGAGTGTAATAGACAGTAACAGAGTGTACGAGAGTGTAGTAGAGTGTAAGAGACAGTAGCAGAGTGTAAGAGAGTGTAACAGGGTGTAAGAGACAGTAACAGAGTATAGGAGACAGTAACAGAGTGTAAGAGACAGTAACAGAGTGTACGAGACAGTAACATAGTGTAAGATACAGTAACATAGTGTAAGATACAGTAACAGAGCGTAAGAGATAGTAGCAGAGTGTAAGAGACAGTAGCAGAGTGAAAGAGACAGTAGCAGAGTGTTAGAGACAGTAGCAGAGTGTAAGAAACAGTAACAGAGTGTAAGAGACAGTAGCAGAGTGTAGGAGAGTGTAAGAGACAGTAACAGTGTGTAAGAGGGTGTAACAGCGTGTAAGAGAGTGTAACAGAGTGTAAGAGAGTGTAAGAGACAGTAACAGAGTGTAAGAGGGTGTAAGAGACAGTAGCAGAGTGTAAGAGAGTGTAAGAGACAATAGCAGAGTGTAAGAGACAGTAGCAGAGTGTAATAGACTGTAGCAGAGTGTAACAGTGTAAGAGAGTGTAAGAGACAGTAGCAGAGTGTAAGAGACAATAGCAGAGTGTAAGAGACAGTAGCAGAGTGTAATAGACTGTAGCAGAGTGTAACATAGTGTAAGAGAGTGTAAGAGACAGTAGCAGAGTGTAATAGACAGTAACAGAGTGTACGAGAGTGTTATAGACAGTAGCAGAGTGTAATAGACTGTAGCAGAGTGTAACATAGTGTAAGAGAGTGTAAGAGACAGTAACAGAGTGTAAGAGACAGTAACAGAGTGTAAGAGGGTGTAAGAGACAGTAGGAGAGTGTAAGAGAGTGTAAGAGAGTGTAAGAGAGTGTAAGAGAGTGTAAGAGACAGTAACAGAGTGTAAGAGACAGCAGCAGAGTGTAAGAGAGTGTAACAGAGTATAGGAGACAGTAACAGAGTATAGGAGACAGTAACAGAGTATAGGAGACAGTAACAGAGTGTAAGAGAGTGTAAGAGACAGTTACAGAGTGTAAGAGAGTGTAACATAGTGTAAGAGACAGTAACAGAGTGTAAGAGACAGCAGAAGAGTGTAAGAGAGTTGAAGAGACAGTCGCAGAGTGTAATAGACAGTAAGAGTGTAAGAGAGTGTTATAGACAGTAGCAGAGTGTAAGAGACAATAGCAGAGTGTAATAGACTGGAGCAGAGTGTAACATAGTGTAAGACAGTGTAAGAGACTGTAGCAGAGTGTAATAGACAGTAACAGAGTGTAAGAGAGTGTTATAGACAGTAGCAGAGTGTAAGAGACAATAGCAGAGTGTAAGAGACAGTAGCAGAGTGTAATAGACAGCAGCAGAGTGTAAGAGAGTGTAAGAGACAGTAGCAGAGTGTAATAGACAGTAACAGAGTGTAAGAGAGTGTTATAGACAGTAGCAGAGTGTAAGAGACAATAGCAGAGTGTAAGAGACAGTAGCAGAGTGTAATAGACTGTAGCAGAGTGTAACATAGTGTAAGAGAGTGTAAGAGACAGTAGCAGAGTGTAATAGACAGTAACAGAGTGTAAGAGAGTGTTATAGACAGTAGCAGAGTGTAAGAGAGTGTAAGAGACAGTTACAGAGTGTAAGAGAGTGTAACAGAGTGTAAGAGAGTGTAAGAGACAGTAACATAGTGTAGGAGAGTGTAAGAGACAGTAACAGAGTGTAAGAGACAGTAGCAGAGTGTAAGAGAGTGTAAGAGAGTGTTATAGACAGTAGCAGAGTGTAAGGGACAATAGCAGAGTGTAAGAGACAGTAGCAGAGTGTAATAGACTGTAGCAGAGTGTAAAATAGTGTAAGAGAGTGTAAGAGACAGTAGCAGAGTGTAATAGACAGTAATAGAGTGTAAGAGAGTGTTATAGACAGTAGCAGAGTTTAAGAGACAGTAACAGAGTGTAAGAGACAGTAAGAGTGTAAGAGGGTGTAAGAGACAGTAGCAGAGTGTAAGAGAGTGTAAGAGAGTGTAAGAGACAGTAACAGAGTGTAAGAGACAGTAACAGAGTGTAAGAGACAGCAGCAGAGTGTAAGAGAGTGTAACAGAGTATAGGAGACAGTAACAGAGTATAGGAGACAGTAACAGAGTGTAAGAGAGTGTAAGAGACAGTTACAGAGTGTAAGAGAGTGTAACATAGTGTAAGAGACAGTAACAGAGTGTAAGAGACAGCAGAAGAGTGTAAGAGAGTTGAAGAGACAGTCGCAGAGTGTAATAGACAGTAACAGAGTGTAAGAGAGTGTTATAGACAGTAGCAGAGTGTAAGAGACAATAGCAGAGTGTAATAGACTGGAGCAGAGTGTAAAATAGTGTAAGAGAGTGTAAGAGACTGTAGCAGAGTGTAATAGACAGTAACAGAGTGTAAGAGAGTGTTATAGACAGTAGCAGAGTGTAAGAGACAATAGCAGAGTGTAAGAGACAGTAGCAGAGTGTAATAGACAGCAGCAGAGTGTAAGAGAGTGTAAGAGACAGTAGCAGAGTGTAATAGACAGTAACAGAGTGTAAGAGAGTGTTATAGACAGTAGCAGAGTGTAAGAGACAATAGCAGAGTGTAAGAGACAGTAGCAGAGTGTAATAGACTGTAGCAGAGTGTAACAGTGTAAGAGAGTGTAAGAGACAGTAGCAGAGTGTAATAGACATTAACAGAGTGTAAGAGAGTGTTATAGACAGTAGCAGAGTTTAAGAGACAGTAACAGAGTGTAAGAGACAGTAACAGAGTGTAAGAGGGTGTAAGAGACAGTAGCAGAGTGTAGGAGAGTGTAAGAGAGTGTAAGAGACAGTAACAGAGTGTAAGAGACAGTAACAGAGTGTAAGAGACAGCAGCAGAGTGTAAGAGAGTGTAACAGAGTGTAAGAGACAGTAACAGAGCATAAGAGACAGTAGCAGAGTGTAAGAGACAGAAGCAGAGTGAAAGAGAGAGTAGCAGAGTGTAAGAGACAGTAGCAGAGAGTAAGAGACAGTAGCAGAGTGTAAGAGAGTGTAATAGACAGTAACAGAGTGTAAGAGAGTGTAACAGCATGTAAGAGAGTGTAACAGAGTGTAAGAGAGTGTAAGAGACAGTAACAGAGTGTAAGAGTGTGTAACATAGTGTAAGAGAGTGAAAGAGATAGTAGCAGAGTGTAATAGACAGTAACAGAGTGTAATAGAGTGTAAGAGACAGTAGCAGAGTGTAAGAGACAATAGCAGAGTGTAAGAGACAGTAGCAGAGTGTAATAGACTGTAGCAGAGTGTAACAGAGTGTAAGAGAGTGTAAGAGACAATAGCAGAGTGTAATAGACAGTAACAGAGTGTAAGAGAGTGTTATAGACAGTAGCAGAGTGCAAGAGACAATAGCAGAGTGTAAGAGACAGTAGCAGAGTGTAATATACAGTAACAGAGTGTAAGAGACAGTAACAGAGTGTAAGAGACAGCAGCAGAGTGTAAGAGTGTAAGAGACAGTAACAGAGTGTAAGAGAGTGTAACAGAGTGTAAGAGACAGTAACAGAGTGTACGAGACAGTAACAGAGTGTACGAGACAGTAACAGAGTGTACGAGACAGTAACAGAGTGTAAGAGACAGTAACAGAGTATACGAGAGTGTAGTAGAGTGTAAGAGACAGTAACACAGCGTAAGAGACAGTAGCAGTGTGTAAGAGACAGAAGCAAAGTGAAAGAGAGAGTAGCAGAGTGTAAGAGACAGTAGCAGAGTGTAAGAGACAGTAGCAGAGTGTAAGAGTGTAAGAGACAGTAACAGAGTGTAAGAGAGTGTAACAGCGTGTAAGAGAGTGTAACAGAGTGTAACAGAGTGTAAGAGACAGTAAGAGAGTGTAACAGAGTGTAAGAGACAGTAACAGAGTGTAGGAGAGTGTAAGAGACAGTAACGGAGTGTAAGAGACAGTAACAGAGTGTAAGAGACAGCAGCAGAGTGTTAGAGAGTGTACCATAGTGTAAGAGAGTGTAAGAGACAGTAGCAGAGTGTAATAGACAGTAACAGAGTGTAATAGAGTGTAAGAGACAGTAGCAGAGTGTAAGAGACAGTAGCAGAGTGTAATAGACTGTAGCAGAGTGTAACAGAGTGTAAGAGAGTGTAAGAGACAATAGCAGAGTGTAATAGACAGTAACAGAGTGTAAGAGAGTGTTATAGACAGTAGCAGAGTGCAAGAGACAATAGCAGAGTGTAAGAGACAGTAGCAGAGTGTAATAGACTGTAACAGAGTGTAACAGAGTGTAAGAGAGTGTAAGAGACAGTAGCGGAGTGTAATAGACAGTAACAGAGTGTAAGAGAGTGTTATAGACAGTAGCAGAGTGTTATAGACAATAGCAGAGTGTAAGAGACAGTAGCAGAGTGTAATTGACAGCAGCAGAGTGTAAGAGAGTGTAAGAGACAGTAGCAGAGTGTAATAGACAGTAACAGAGTGTAAGAGAGTGTTATAGACAGTAGCAGAGTGTAATAGACAGTAACAGAGTGTAAGAGAGTGTTATAGACAGTAGCAGAGTGTAAGAGACAGTAACAGAGTGTAAGAGACAGTAGCAGAGTGAAAGAGGCAGTAGTAGAGTGTAGTAGAGTGTACCAGAGTGTCACATGGCATATACCGTCCTCTAGGATCACATAGTCCTGAATGATCTCAGTATACTGTGAACGTCTTTGGGGATCTCTTCGCGTAGACATCGTAAACCTGTGTAAGAGACAGTAAAAGAGTATATGAGACAGTAGCGGAGTGTAAGAGAGTGTGACAGAGCATAGGAGACAGTAACAGAGTATAGGAGACGGTAACAGAGTGTAAGAGAGTGTAAGAGACAGTAACAGAGTGTAAGAGACAGTAACAGAGTGTAAGAGACAGCAGCAGAGTGTAAGAGAGTGTAACATAGTGTAAGAGAGTGAAAGAGACAGTAGCAGAGTGTAATAGACAGTAACAGAGTGTAGGAGAGTGTCAGAGACAGTAACAGAGTGTAAGAGTCAGCAGCAGAGTGTAAGAGAGTGTAACATAGTGTAAGAGAGTGTAAGAGACAGTAGCAGAGTGTAATAGACAGTAACAGAGTGTAAGAGACAATAGCAGAGTGTAAGATACAGTAGCAGAGTGTAAGAGACAGTAACAGAGTGTAAAAGACAGTAACAGAGTGTAAGAGACAGTAGCAGAGTGAAAGAGACAGTAGTAGAGTGTAGTAGAGTGTAAGAGAGTGTCACATGGCATATACCGTCCTCTAGGATCACATAGTCCTGAATGATCTCAGTATACTGTGAACGTCTTTGGGGATCTCTTCGCGTAGACCTCGTAAACCTGTGTAAGAGACAGTAAAAGAGTATATGAGACAGTAGTGGAGTGTAAGAAAGTGTAACAGAGTATAGGAGACAGTAACAGAGTGTAAGAGAGTGTAAGAGACAGTTACAGAGTGTAAGAGAGTGTAAGAGAGTGTAACAGAGTGTAAGAGAGTGTAACAGAGTTTAAGAGACAGTAACAGAGTGTACGAGAGTGTAGTAGAGTGTAAGAGACAGTAACAGAGCATAAGAGACAGTAACAGAGCATAAGAGACAGAAGCAGAGTGTAAGAGACAGAAACAGAGTGAAAGAGAGAGTAGCAGAGTGTAAGAGACAGTAGCAGAGTGTAAGAGAGTGTAAGAGAAATTAACAGAGTGTAGTAGAGTGTAACAGCGTGTAAGAGAGTGTAACAGAGTGTAAGAGAGTGTAGGAGACAGTAACAGAGTGTAGGAGAGTGTAAGAGACAGTAACAGAGTGTAAGAGACAGTAACAGAGTGTAAGAGACAGCAGCAGAGTGTAAGAGAGTGTAACATAGTGTAAGAGAGTGAAAGAGACAGTAGCAGAGTGTAATAGACAGTAACAGAGTGTAAGACAGTGTTATAGACAGTAGCAGAGTGTAAGAGACAATAGCAGAGTGTAAGAGACAGTAATAGAGTGTAAGAGACAGTAACAGAGTGTAAGATACAGTAACAGAGTGTATGAGAGTGTAGTAGAGTGTAAGAGACAGTAACAGAGCGTAAGAGATAGTAGCAGAGTGTAAGAGACAGTAGCAGAGTGAAAGAGACAGTAGTAGAGTGTAAGAGATAGTAGCAGAGTGTAAGAGACAGTAACAGAGTGTAAGAGATAGTAGCAGAGTGTAAGAGAGTGTAAGAGACAGTAACAGTGTGTAAGAGGGTGTAACAGCGTGTAAGAGAGTGTAACAGCATGTAAGAGAGTGTAACAGAGTGTAAGGGAGTGTAAGAGACAGTAACAGAGTGTAAGGGGGTGTAAGAGACAGTAGAAGAGTGTAGGAGAGTGTAGGAGAGTGTAAGAGAGTGTAATAGACAGTAACAGAGTGTAAGAGACAGTAACAGAGTGTAAGAGACAGCAGCAGAGTGTAAGAGAGTGTAAGAGACAGTAACAGAGTGTAAGAGAGTGTAACAGAGTGTAAGAGACAGTAACAGAGTGTAAGAGACAGTAACAGAGTATACGAGAGTGTAGTAGAGTGTAAGAGACAGTAACAGAGCGTAAGAGACAGTAGCAGTGTGTAAGAGACAGAAGCAAAGTGAAAGAGAGAGTAGCAGAGTGTAATAGACAGTAGCAGAGTGTAAGAGACAGTAGCAGAGTGTAAGAGAGTGTAAGAGACAGTAACAGAGTGTAAGAGAGTGTAACAGCGTGTAAGAGAGTGTAACAGAGTGTAAGAGACAGTAAGAGAGTGTAAGAGAGTGTAAGAGACAGTAACAGAGTGTAGGAGAGTGTAAGAGACAGTAACAGAGTGTAAGAGACAGTAACAGAGTGTAAGAGACAGCAGCAGAGTGTAAGAGAGTGTAACATAGTGTAAGAGAGTGTAAGAGACAGTAGCAGAGTGTAATAGACAGTAACAGAGTGTAATAGAGTGTAAGAGACAGTAGCAGAGTGTAAGAGACAATAGCAGAGTGTAAGAGACAGTAGCAGAGTGTAACATAGTGTAAGAGAGTGTTATAGACAGTAGCAGAGTGTAAGAGACAGTAACAGAGTGTAAGAGACAGTAACAGAGTGAAAGAGACAGTAGCAGAGTGAAAGAGACAGTAGTAGAGTGTAGTAGAGTGTAAGAGATAGGAGTGTAAGAGACAGTAACAGAGTGTAAGAGACAGTAACAGAGTGTAAGAGACAGCAGTAGAGTGTAAGAGAGTGTAATAGACAGTAACAGAGTGTACGAGAGTGTAGTAGAGTGTAAGAGACAGTAGCAGAGTGTAAGAGAGTGTAACAGGGTGTAAGAGACAGTAACAGAGTATAGGAGACAGTAACAGAGTGTAAGAGACAGTAACAGAGTGTACGAGACAGTAACATAGTGTAAGATACAGTAACATAGTGTAAGATACAGTAACAGAGCGTAAGAGATAGTAGCAGAGTGTAAGAGACAGTAGCAGAGTGAAAGAGACAGTAGCAGAGTGTTAGAGACAGTAGCAGAGTGTAAGAAACAGTAACAGAGTGTAAGAGACAGTAGCAGAGTGTAGGAGAGTGTAAGAGACAGTAACAGTGTGTAAGAGGGTGTAACAGCGTGTAAGAGAGTGTAACAGAGTGTAAGAGAGTGTAAGAGACAGTAACAGAGTGTACGAGGGTGTAAGAGACAGTAGCAGAGTGTAAGAGAGTGTAAGAGACAATAGCAGAGTGTAAGAGACAGTAGCAGAGTGTAATAGACTGTAGCAGAGTGTAACAGTGTAAGAGAGTGTAAGAGACAGTAGCAGAGTGTAAGAGACAATAGCAGACTGTAAGAGACAGTAGCAGAGTGTAATAGACTGTAGCAGAGTGTAACATAGTGTAAGAGAGTGTAAGAGACAGTAGCAGAGTGTAATAGACAGTAACAGAGTGTACGAGAGTGTTATAGACAGTAGCAGAGTGTAATAGACTGTAGCAGAGTGTAACATAGTGTAAGAGAGTGTAAGAGACAGTAACAGAGTGTAAGAGACAGTAACAGAGTGTAAGAGGGTGTAAGAGACAGTAGGAGAGTGTAAGAGAGTGTAAGAGAGTGTAAGAGAGTGTAAGAGAGTGTAAGAGACAGTAACAGAGTGTAAGAGACAGCAGCAGAGTGTAAGAGAGTGTAACAGAGTATAGGAGACAGTAACAGAGTATAGGAGACAGTAACAGAGTATAGGAGACAGTAACAGAGTGTAAGAGAGTGTAAGAGACAGTTACAGAGTGTAAGAGAGTGTAACATAGTGTAAGAGACAGTAACAGAGTGTAAGAGACAGCAGAAGAGTGTAAGAGAGTTGAAGAGACAGTTGCAGAGTGTAATAGACAGTAAGAGTGTAAGAGAGTGTTATAGACAGTAGCAGAGTGTAAGAGACAATAGCAGAGTGTAATAGACTGGAGCAGAGTGTAACATAGTGTAAGACAGTGTAAGAGACTGTAGCAGAGTGTAATAGACAGTAACAGAGTGTAAGAGAGTGTTATAGACAGTAGCAGAGTGTAAGAGACAATAGCAGAGTGTAAGAGACAGTAGCAGAGTGTAATAGACAGCAGCAGAGTGTAAGAGAGTGTAAGAGACAGTAGCAGAGTGTAATAGACAGTAACAGAGTGTAAGAGAGTGTTATAGACAGTAGCAGAGTGTAAGAGACAATAGCAGAGTGTAAGAGACAGTAGCAGAGTGTAATAGACTGTAGCAGAGTGTAACATAGTGTAAGAGAGTGTAAGAGACAGTAGCAGAGTGTAATAGACAGTAACAGAGTGTAAGAGAGTGTTATAGACAGTAGCAGAGTGTAAGAGAGTGTAAGAGACAGTTACAGAGTGTAAGAGAGTGTAACAGAGTGTAAGAGAGTGTAAGAGACAGTAACATAGTGTAGGAGAGTGTAACAGACAGTAACAGAGTGTAAGAGACAGTAGCAGAGTGTAAGAGAGTGTAAGAGAGTGTTATAGACAGTAGCAGAGTGTAAGGGACAATAGCAGAGTGTAAGAGACAGTAGCAGAGTGTAATAGACTGTAGCAGAGTGTAAAATAGTGTAAGAGAGTGTAAGAGACAGTAGCAGAGTGTAATAGACAGTAATAGAGTGTAAGAGAGTGTTATAGACAGTAGCAGAGTTTAAGAGACAGTAACAGAGTGTAAGAGACAGTAAGAGTGTAAGAGGGTGTAAGAGACAGTAGCAGAGTGTAAGAGAGTGTAAGAGAGTGTAAGAGACAGTAACAGAGTGTAAGAGACAGTAACAGAGTGTAAGAGACAGCAGCAGAGTGTAAGAGAGTGTAACAGAGTATAGGAGACAGTAACCGAGTATAGGAGACAGTAACAGAGTGTAAGAGAGTGTAAGAGACAGTTACAGAGTGTAAGAGAGTGTAACATAGTGTAAGAGACAGTAACAGAGTGTAAGAGACAGCAGAAGAGTGTAAGAGAGTTGAAGAGACAGTCGCAGAGTGTAAGAGACAATAGCAGAGTGTAATAGACTGGAGCAGAGTGTAACATAGTGTAAGAGAGTGTAAGAGACTGTAGCAGAGTGTAATAGACAGTAACAGAGTGTAAGAGAGTGTTATAGACAGTAGCAGTGTGTAAGAGACAATAGCAGAGTGTAAGAGACAGTAGCAGAGTGTAATAGACAGCAGCAGAGTGTAAGAGAGTGTAAGAGACAGTAGCAGAGTGTAATAGACAGTAACAGAGTGTAAGAGAGTGTTATAGACAGTAGCAGAGTGTAAGAGACAATAGCAGAGTGTAAGAGACAGTAGCAGAGTGTAATAGACTGTAGCAGAGTGTAACAGTGTAAGAGAGTGTAAGAGACAGTAGCAGAGTGTAATAGACATTAACAGAGTGTAAGAGAGTGTTATAGACAGTAGCAGAGTTTAAGAGACAGTAACAGAGTGTAAGAGGGTGTAAGAGACAGTAGCAGAGTGTAGGAGGGTGTAAGAGACAGTAGCAGAGTGTAGGAGAGTGTAAGAGAGTGTAAGAGACAGTAACAGAGTGTAAGAGACAGTAACAGAGTGTAAGAGACAGCAGCAGAGTGTGAGAGTGTAACAGAGTGTAAGAGACCGTAACAGAGCGTAAGAGACAGTAGCAGAGTGTAAGAGACAGAAGCAGAGTGAAAGAGAGAGTAGCAGAGTGTAAGAGACAGTAGCAGAGAGTAAGAGACAGTAGCAGAGTGTAAGAGAGTGTAATAGACAGTAACAGAGTGTAAGAGAGTGTAACAGCATGTAAGAGAGTGTAACAGAGTGTAAGAGAGTGTAAGAGACAGTAACAGAGTGTAAGAGACAGTAACAGAGTGTAAGAGACAGCAGCAGAGTGTAAGAGTGTGTAACATAGTGTAAGAGAGTGAAAGAGATAGTAGCAGAGTGTAAGAGACAGTAACAGAGTGTAATAGAGTGTAAGAGACAGTAGCAGAGTGTAAGAGACAGTAGCAGAGTGTAATAGACTGTAGCAGAGTGTAACAGAGTGTAAGAGAGTGTAAGAGACAATAGCAGAGTGTAATAGACAGTAACAGAGTGTAAGAGAGTGTTATAGACAGTAGCAGAGTGCAAGAGACAATAGCAGAGTGTAAGAGACAGTAGCAGAGTGTAATATACAGTAACAGAGTGTAAGAGACAGTAACAGAGTGTAAGAGACAGCAGCAGAGTGTAAGAGTGTAAGAGACAGTAACAGAGTGTAAGAGAGTGTAACAGAGTGTAAGAGACAGTAACAGAGTGTACGAGACAGTAACAGAGTGTACGAGACAGTAACAGAGTGTACGAGACAGTAACAGAGTGTAAGAGACAGTAACAGAGTATACGAGAGTGTAGTAGAGTGTAAGAGACAGTAACACAGCGCAAGAGACAGTAGCAGTGTGTAAGAGACAGAAGCAAAGTGAAAGAGAGAGTAGCAGAGTGTAAGAGACAGAAGCAGAGTGTAAGAGACAGTAGCAGAGTGTAAGAGACAGTAACAGAGTGTAAGAGAGTGTAACAGCGTGTAAGAGAGTGTAACAGAGTGTAAGAGACAGTAAGAGAGTGTAACAGAGTGTAAGAGACAGTAACAGAGTGTAGGAGAGTGTAAGAGACAGTAACGGAGTGTAAGAGACAGTAACAGAGTGTAAGAGACAGCAGCAGAGTGTTAGAGAGTGTACCATAGTGTAAGAGAGTGTAAGAGACAGTAGCAGAGTGTAATAGACAGTAACAGAGTGTAATAGAGTGTAAGAGACAGTAGCAGAGTGTAAGAGACAGTAGCAGAGTGTAATAGACTGTAGCAGAGTGTAACAGAGTGTAAGAGAGTGTAAGAGACAATAGCAGAGTGTAATAGACAGTAACAGAGTGTAAGAGAGTGTTATAGACAGTAGCAGAGTGCAAGAGACAATAGCAGAGTGTAATAGACTGTAACAGAGTGTAACAGAGTGTAAGAGAGTGTAAGAGACAGTAGCGGAGTGTAATAGACAGTAACAGAGTGTAAGAGAGTGTTATAGACAGTAGCAGAGTGTTATAGACAATAGCAGAGTGTAAGAGACAGTAGCAGAGTGTAATTGACAGCAGCAGAGTGTAAGAGAGTGTAAGAGACAGTAGCAGAGTGTAATAGACAGTAACAGAGTGTAAGAGAGTGTTATAGACAGTAGCAGAGTGTAATAGACAGTAACAGAGTGTAAGAGAGTGTTATAGACAGTAGCAGAGTGTAAGAGACAGTAACAGAGTGTAAGAGACAGTAGCAGAGTGAAAGAGGCAGTAGTAGAGTGTAGTAGAGTGTACCAGAGTGTCACATGGCATATACCGTCCTCTAGGATCACATAGTCCTGAATGATCTCAGTATACTGTGAACGTCTTTGGGGATCTCTTCGCGTAGACATCGTAAACCTGTGTAAGAGACAGTAAAAGAGTATATGAGACAGTAGCGGAGTGTAAGAGAGTGTGACAGAGCATAGGAGACAGTAACAGAGTATAGGAGACGGTAACAGAGTGTAAGAGAGTGTAAGAGACAGTAACAGAGTGTAAGAGACAGTAACAGAGTGTAAGAGACAGCAGCAGAGTGTAAGAGAGTGTAACATAGTGTAAGAGAGTGAAAGAGACAGTAGCAGAGTGTAATAGACAGTAACAGAGTGTAGGAGAGTGTAACAGCATGTAAGAGAGTGTAACAGAGTGTAAGAGAGTGTAAGAGACAGTAACAGAGTGTAGGAGAGTGTAAGAGACAGTAACAGAGTGTAAGAGACAGTAACAGAGTGTAAGAGACAGTAACAGAGTGTAAGAGACAGCAGCAGAGTGTAAGAGAGTGTAACATAGTGTAAGAGAGTGAAAGAGACAGTAGCAGAGTGTAATAGACAGTAACAGAGTGTAGGAGAGTGTCAGAGACAGTAACAGAGTGTAAGAGTCAGCAGCAGAGTGTAAGAGAGTGTAACATAGTGTAAGAGAGTGTAAGAGACAGTAGCAGAGTGTAATAGACAGTAACAGAGTGTAAGAGAGTGTTATAGACAGTAGCAGAGTGTAAGAGACAATAGCAGAGTGTAAGATACAGTAGCAGAGTGTAAGAGACAGTAACAGAGTGTAAAAGACAGTAACAGAGTGTAAGAGACAGTAGCAGAGTGAAAGAGACAGTAGTAGAGTGTAGTAGAGTGTAAGAGAGTGTCACATGGCATATACCGTCCTCTAGGATCACATAGTCCTGAATGATCTCAGTATACTGTGAACGTCTTTGGGGATCTCTTCGCGTAGACCTCGTAAACCTGTGTAAGAGACAGTAAAAGAGTATATGAGACAGTAGTGGAGTGTAAGAAAGTGTAACAGAGTATAGGAGACAGTAACAGAGTGTAAGAGAGTGTAAGAGACAGTTACAGAGTGTAAGAGAGTGTAACAGAGTGTAAGAGACAGTAACAGAGTGTAAGAGACAGCAGCAGAGTGTAAGAGAGTGTAAGAGACAGTAGCAGAGTGTAATAGACAGTAACAGAGTGTAAGAGAGTGTTATAGACAGTAGCAGAGTGTTATAGACAATAGCATAGTGTAAGAGACAGTAGCAGAGTGTAATAGACAGCAGCAGAGTGTAAGAGAGTGTAAGAGACAGTAGCAGAGTGTAATAGACAGTAACAGAGTGTAAGAGAGTGTTATAGACAGTAGCAGAGTGTAAGAGACAATAGCAGAGTGTAAGAGACAGTAGCAGAGTGTAACATAGTGTAAGAGAGTGTAAGAGACAGTAGCAGAGTGTAATAGACAGTAACAGAGTGTAAGAGAGTGTTATAGACAGTAGCAGAGTGTAAGAGAGTGTAAGAGACAGTTAAAGAGTGTAAGAGAGTGTAACAGAGTGTAAGAGAGTGTAAGAGACAGTAACATAGTGTAGGAGAGTGTAAGAGACAGTAACAGAGTGTAAGAGACAGTAACAGAGTGTAAGAGGGTGTAAGAGACAGTAGCAGAGTGTAGGAGAGTGTAAGAGAGTGTAAGAGACAGTAAGAGTGTAAGAGACAGTAACAGAGTGTAAGAGACAGCAGCAGAGTGTAAGAGAGTGTAACAGAGTGTAAGAGACAGTAACAGAGCGTAAGAGACAGTAGCAGAGTGTAAGAGACAGAAGCAGAGTGAAAGAGAGAGTAGCAGAGTGTAAGAGACAGTAGCAGAGTGTAAGAGAGTGTAAGAGACAGTAACAGAGTGTAAGAGAGTGTAACAGCATGTAAGAGAGTGTAACAGAGTGTAAGAGAGTGTAAGAGACAGTAACAGAGTGTAGTAGAGTGTAAGAGACAGTAACAGAGTGTAAGAGACAGTAACAGAGTGTAAGAGACAGCAGCAGAGTGTAAGAGAGTGTAACATAGTGTAAGAGAGTGAAAGAGACAGTAGCAGAGTGTAATAGACAGTAACAGAGTGTAGGAGAGTGTCAGAGACAGTAACAGAGTGTAAGAGTCAGCAGCAGAGTGTAAGAGAGTGTAACATAGTGTAAGAGAGTGTAAGAGACAGTAGCAGAGTGTAATAGACAGTAACAGAGTGTAAGAGACAATAGCAGAGTGTAAGATACAGTAGCAGAGTGTAAGAGACAGTAACAGAGTGTAAAAGACAGTAACAGAGTGTAAGAGACAGTAGCAGAGTGAAAGAGACAGTAGTAGAGTGTAGTAGAGTGTAAGAGAGTGTCACATGGCATATACCGTCCTCTAGGATCACATAGTCCTGAATGATCTCAGTATACTGTGAACGTCTTTGGGGATCTCTTCGCGTAGACCTCGTAAACCTGTGTAAGAGACAGTAAAAGAGTATATGAGACAGTAGTGGAGTGTAAGAAAGTGTAACAGAGTATAGGAGACAGTAACAGAGTGTAAGAGAGTGTAAGAGACAGTTACAGAGTGTAAGAGAGTGTAAGAGAGTGTAACAGAGTGTAAGAGAGTGTAACAGAGTTTAAGAGACAGTAACAGAGTGTACGAGAGTGTAGTAGAGTGTAAGAGACAGTAACAGAGCATAAGAGACAGTAACAGAGCATAAGAGACAGAAGCAGAGTGTAAGAGACAGAAACAGAGTGAAAGAGAGAGTAGCAGAGTGTAAGAGACAGTAGCAGAGTGTAAGAGAGTGTAAGAGAAATTAACAGAGTGTAGTAGAGTGTAACAGCGTGTAAGAGAGTGTAACAGAGTGTAAGAGAGTGTAGGAGACAGTAACAGAGTGTAGGAGAGTGTAAGAGACAGTAACAGAGTGTAAGAGACAGTAACAGAGTGTAAGAGACAGCAGCAGAGTGTAAGAGAGTGTAACATAGTGTAAGAGAGTGAAAGAGACAGTAGCAGAGTGTAATAGACAGTAACAGAGTGTAAGACAGTGTTATAGACAGTAGCAGAGTGTAAGAGACAATAGCAGAGTGTAAGAGACAGTAATAGAGTGTAAGAGACAGTAACAGAGTGTAAGATACAGTAACAGAGTGTATGAGAGTGTAGTAGAGTGTAAGAGACAGTAACAGAGCGTAAGAGATAGTAGCAGAGTGTAAGAGACAGTAGCAGAGTGAAAGAGACAGTAGTAGAGTGTAAGAGATAGTAGCAGAGTGTAAGAGACAGTAACAGAGTGTAAGAGATAGTAGCAGAGTGTAAGAGAGTGTAAGAGACAGTAACAGTGTGTAAGAGGGTGTAACAGCGTGTAAGAGAGTGTAACAGCATGTAAGAGAGTGTAACAGAGTGTAAGGGAGTGTAAGAGACAGTAACAGAGTGTAAGGGGGTGTAAGAGACAGTAGAAGAGTGTAGGAGAGTGTAGGAGAGTGTAAGAGAGTGTAATAGACAGTAACAGAGTGTAAGAGACAGTAACAGAGTGTAAGAGACAGCAGCAGAGTGTAAGAGAGTGTAAGAGACAGTAACAGAGTGTAAGAGAGTGTAACAGAGTGTAAGAGACAGTAACAGAGTGTAAGAGACAGTAACAGAGTATACGAGAGTGTAGTAGAGTGTAAGAGACAGTAACAGAGCGTAAGAGACAGTAGCAGTGTGTAAGAGACAGAAGCAAAGTGAAAGAGAGAGTAGCAGAGTGTAATAGACAGTAGCAGAGTGTAAGAGACAGTAGCAGAGTGTAAGAGAGTGTAAGAGACAGTAACAGAGTGTAAGAGAGTGTAACAGCGTGTAAGAGAGTGTAACAGAGTGTAAGAGACAGTAAGAGAGTGTAAGAGAGTGTAAGAGACAGTAACAGAGTGTAGGAGAGTGTAAGAGACAGTAACAGAGTGTAAGAGACAGTAACAGAGTGTAAGAGACAGCAGCAGAGTGTAAGAGAGTGTAACATAGTGTAAGAGAGTGTAAGAGACAGTAGCAGAGTGTAATAGACAGTAACAGAGTGTAATAGAGTGTAAGAGACAGTAGCAGAGTGTAAGAGACAATAGCAGAGTGTAAGAGACAGTAGCAGAGTGTAACATAGTGTAAGAGAGTGTTATAGACAGTAGCAGAGTGTAAGAGACAGTAACAGAGTGTAAGAGACAGTAACAGAGTGAAAGAGACAGTAGCAGAGTGAAAGAGACAGTAGTAGAGTGTAGTAGAGTGTAAGAGATAGGAGTGTAAGAGACAGTAACAGAGTGTAAGAGACAGTAACAGAGTGTAAGAGACAGCAGTAGAGTGTAAGAGAGTGTAATAGACAGTAACAGAGTGTACGAGAGTGTAGTAGAGTGTAAGAGACAGTAGCAGAGTGTAAGAGAGTGTAACAGGGTGTAAGAGACAGTAACAGAGTATAGGAGACAGTAACAGAGTGTAAGAGACAGTAACAGAGTGTACGAGACAGTAACATAGTGTAAGATACAGTAACATAGTGTAAGATACAGTAACAGAGCGTAAGAGATAGTAGCAGAGTGTAAGAGACAGTAGCAGAGTGAAAGAGACAGTAGCAGAGTGTTAGAGACAGTAGCAGAGTGTAAGAAACAGTAACAGAGTGTAAGAGACAGTAGCAGAGTGTAGGAGAGTGTAAGAGACAGTAACAGTGTGTAAGAGGGTGTAACAGCGTGTAAGAGAGTGTAACAGAGTGTAAGAGAGTGTAAGAGACAGTAACAGAGTGTAAGAGGGTGTAAGAGACAGTAGCAGAGTGTAAGAGAGTGTAAGAGACAATAGCAGAGTGTAAGAGACAGTAGCAGAGTGTAATAGACTGTAGCAGAGTGTAACAGTGTAAGAGAGTGTAAGAGACAGTAGCAGAGTGTAAGAGACAATAGCAGAGTGTAAGAGACAGTAGCAGAGTGTAATAGACTGTAGCAGAGTGTAACATAGTGTAAGAGAGTGTAAGAGACAGTAGCAGAGTGTAATAGACAGTAACAGAGTGTACGAGAGTGTTATAGACAGTAGCAGAGTGTAATAGACTGTAGCAGAGTGTAACATAGTGTAAGAGAGTGTAAGAGACAGTAACAGAGTGTAAGAGACAGTAACAGAGTGTAAGAGGGTGTAAGAGACAGTAGGAGAGTGTAAGAGAGTGTAAGAGAGTGTAAGAGAGTGTAAGAGAGTGTAAGAGACAGTAACAGAGTGTAAGAGACAGCAGCAGAGTGTAAGAGAGTGTAACAGAGTATAGGAGACAGTAACAGAGTATAGGAGACAGTAACAGAGTATAGGAGACAGTAACAGAGTGTAAGAGAGTGTAAGAGACAGTTACAGAGTGTAAGAGAGTGTAACATAGTGTAAGAGACAGTAACAGAGTGTAAGAGACAGCAGAAGAGTGTAAGAGAGTTGAAGAGACAGTCGCAGAGTGTAATAGACAGTAAGAGTGTAAGAGAGTGTTATAGACAGTAGCAGAGTGTAAGAGACAATAGCAGAGTGTAATAGACTGGAGCAGAGTGTAACATAGTGTAAGACAGTGTAAGAGACTGTAGCAGAGTGTAATAGACAGTAACAGAGTGTAAGAGAGTGTTATAGACAGTAGCAGAGTGTAAGAGACAATAGCAGAGTGTAAGAGACAGTAGCAGAGTGTAATAGACAGCAGCAGAGTGTAAGAGAGTGTAAGAGACAGTAGCAGAGTGTAATAGACAGTAACAGAGTGTAAGAGAGTGTTATAGACAGTAGCAGAGTGTAAGAGACAATAGCAGAGTGTAAGAGACAGTAGCAGAGTGTAATAGACTGTAGTAGAGTGTAACATAGTGTAAGAGAGTGTAAGAGACAGTAGCAGAGTGTAATAGACAGTAACAGAGTGTAAGAGAGTGTTATAGACAGTAGCAGAGTGTAAGAGAGTGTAAGAGACAGTTACAAAGTGTAAGAGAGTGTAACAGAGTGTAAGAGAGTGTAAGAGACAGTAACATAGTGTAGGAGAGTGTAAGAGACAGTAACAGAGTGTAAGAGACAGTAGCAGAGTGTAAGATAGTGTAAGAGAGTGTTATAGACAGTAGCAGAGTGTAAGGGACAATAGCAGAGTGTAAGAGACAGTAGCAGAGTGTAATAGACTGTAGCAGAGTGTAAAATAGTGTAAGAGAGTGTAAGAGACAGTAGCAGAGTGTAATAGACAGTAATAGAGTGTAAGAGAGTGTTATAGACAGTAGCAGAGTTTAAGAGACAGTAACAGAGTGTAAGAGACAGTAAGAGTGTAAGAGGGTGTAAGAGACAGTAGCAGAGTGTAAGAGAGTGTAAGAGAGTGTAAGAGACAGTAACAGAGTGTAAGAGACAGTAACAGAGTGTAAGAGACAGCAGCAGAGTGTAAGAGAGTGTAACAGAGTATAGGAGACAGTAACAGAGTATAGGAGACAGTAACAGAGTGTAAGAGAGTGTAAGAGACAGTTACAGAGTGTAAGAGAGTGTAACATAGTGTAAGAGACAGTAACAGAGTGTAAGAGACAGCAGAAGAGTGTAAGAGAGTTGAAGAGACAGTCGCAGAGTGTAATAGACAGTAACAGAGTGTAAGAGAGTGTTATAGACAGTAGCAGAGTGTAAGAGACAATAGCAGAGTGTAATAGACTGGAGCAGAGTGTAACATAGTGTAAGAGAGTGTAAGAGACTGTAGCAGAGTGTAATAGACAGTAACAGAGTGTAAGAGAGTGTTATAGACAGTAGCAGTGTGTAAGAGACAATAGCAGAGTGTAAGAGACAGTAGCAGTGTGTAATAGACAGCAGCAGAGTGTAAGAGAGTGTAAGAGACAGTAGCAGAGTGTAATAGACAGTAACAGAGTGTAAGAGAGTGTTATAGACAGTAGCAGAGTGTAAGAGACAATAGCAGAGTGTAAGAGACAGTAGCAGAGTGTAATAGACTGTAGCAGAGTGTAACAGTGTAAGAGAGTGTAAGAGACAGTAGCAGAGTGTAATAGACATTAACAGAGTGTAAGAGAGTGTTATAGACAGTAGCAGAGTTTAAGAGACAGTAACAGAGTGTAAGAGGGTGTAAGAGACAGTAGCAGAGTGTAGGAGGGTGTAAGAGACAGTAGCAGAGTGTAGGAGAGTGTAAGAGAGTGTAAGAGACAGTAACAGAGTGTAAGAGACAGTAACAGAGTGTAAGAGACAGCAGCAGAGTGTGAGAGTGTAACAGAGTGTAAGAGACAGTAACAGAGCGTAAGAGACAGTAGCAGAGTGTAAGAGACAGAAGCAGAGTGAAAGAGAGAGTAGCAGAGTGTAAGAGACAGTAGCAGAGAGTAAGAGACAGTAGCAGAGTGTAAGAGAGTGTAATAGACAGTAACAGAGTGTAAGAGAGTGTAACAGCATGTAAGAGAGTGTAACAGAGTGTAAGAGAGTGTAAGAGACAGTAACAGAGTGTAAGAGACAGTAAGAGAGTGTAAGAGACAGCAGCAGAGTGTAAGAGTGTGTAACATAGTGTAAGAGAGTGAAAGAGATAGTAGCAGAGTGTAAGAGACAGTAACAGAGTGTAATAGAGTGTAAGAGACAGTAGCAGAGTGTAAGAGACAATAGCAGAGTGTAAGAGACAGTAGCAGAGTGTAATAGACTGTAGCAGAGTGTAACAGAGTGTAAGAGAGTGTAAGAGACAATAGCAGAGTGTAATAGACAGTAACAGAGTGTAAGAGAGTGTTATAGACAGTAGCAGAGTGCAAGAGACAATAGCAGAGTGTAAGAGACAGTAGCAGAGTGTAATATACAGTAACAGAGTGTAAGAGACAGTAACAGAGTGTAAGAGACAGCAGCAGAGTGTACGAGTGTAAGAGACAGTAACAGAGTGTAAGAGAGTGTAACAGAGTGTAAGAGACAGTAACAGAGTGTACGAGACAGTAACAGAGTGTACGAGACAGTAACAGAGTGTACGAGACAGTAACAGAGTGTAAGAGACAGTAACAGAGTATACGAGAGTGTAGTAGAGTGTAAGAGACAGTAACACAGCGTAAGAGACAGTAGCAGTGTGTAAGAGACAGAAGCAAAGTGAAAGAGAGAGTAGCAGAGTGTAAGAGACAGTAGCAGAGTGTAAGAGACAGTAGCAGAGTGTAAGAGTGTAAGAGACAGTAACAGAGTGTAAGAGAGTGTAACAGCGTGTAAGAGAGTGTAACAGAGTGTAAGAGACAGTAAGAGAGTGTAACAGAGTGTAAGAGACAGTAACAGAGTGTAGGAGAGTGTAAGAGACAGTAACGGAGTGTAAGAGACAGTAACACAGTGTAAGAGACAGCAGCAGAGTGTTAGAGAGTGTAACATAGTGTAAGAGAGTGTAAGAGACAGTAGCAGAGTGTAATAGACAGTAACAGAGTGTAATAGAGTGTAAGAGACAGTAGCAGAGTGTAAGAGACAGTAGCAGAGTGTAATAGACTGTAGCAGAGTGTAACAGAGTGTAAGAGAGTGTAAGAGACAATAGCAGAGTGTAATAGACAGTAACAGAGTGTAAGAGAGTGTTATAGACAGTAGCAGAGTGCAAGAGACAATAGCAGAGTGTAAGAGACAGTAGCAGAGTGTAATAGACTGTAACAGAGTGTAACAGAGTGTAAGAGAGTGTAAGAGACAGTAGCGGAGTGTAATAGACAGTAACAGAGTGTAAGAGAGTGTTATAGACAGTAGCAGAGTGTTATAGACAATAGCAGAGTGTAAGAGACAGTAGCAGAGTTTAATAGACAGCAGCAGAGTGTAAGAGAGTGTAAGAGACAGTAGCAGAGTGTAATAGACAGTAACAGAGTGTAAGCGAGTGTTATAGACAGTATCAGAGTGTAAGAGACAATAGCAGAGTGTAAGAGACAGTAGCAGAGTGTAATAGACTGTAGCAGAGTGTAACATAGTGTAAGAGAGTGTAAGAGACAGTAGCAGAGTGTAATAGACAGTAACAGAGTGTAAGAGAGTGTTATAGACAGTAGCAGAGTGTAAGAGAGTGTAAGAGACAGTTACAGAGTGTAAAAGAGTGTAACAGAGTGTAAGAGAGTGTAAGAGACAGTAACATAGTGTAGGAGAGTGTAAGAGACAGTAACAGAGTGTAAGAGACAGTAACAGAGTGTAAGAGGGTGTAAGAGACAGTAGCAGAGTGTAGGAGAGTGTAAGAGAGTGTAAGAGACAGTAAGAGTGTAAGAGACAGTAACAGAGTGTAAGAGACAGCAGCAGAGTGTAAGAGAGTGTAACAGAGTGTAAGAGACAGTAACAGAGCGTAAGAGACAGTAGCAGAGTGTAAGAGACAGAAGCAGAGTGAAAGAGAGAGTAGCAGAGTGTAAGAGAAAGTAGCAGAGTGTAAGAGACAGTAGCAGAGTGTAAGAGAGTGTAAGAGACAGTAACAGAGTGTAAGAGAGTGTAACAGCATGTAAGAGAGTGTAACAGAGTGTAAGAGAGTGTAAGAGACAGTAACAGAGTGTAGTAGAGTGTAAGAGACAGTAACAGAGTGTAAGAGACAGTAACAGAGTGTAAGAGACAGCAGCAGAGTGTAAGAGAGTGTAACATAGTGTAAGAGAGTGAAAGAGACAGTAGCAGAGTGTAATAGACAGTAACAGAGTGTAGGAGAGTGTCAGAGACAGTAACAGAGTGTAAGAGTCAGCAGCAGAGTGTAAGAGAGTGTAACATAGTGTAAGAGAGTGTAAGAGACAGTAGCAGAGTGTAATAGACAGTAACAGAGTGTAAGAGAGTGTTATAGACAGTAGCAGAGTGTAAGATACAGTAGCAGAGTGTAAGAGACAGTAACAGAGTGTAAAAGACAGTAACAGAGTGTAAGAGACAGTAGCAGAGTGAAAGAGACAGTAGTAGAGTGTAGTAGAGTGTAAGAGAGTGTCACATGGCATATACCGTCCTCTAGGATCACATAGTCCTGAATGATCTCAGTATACTGTGAACGTCTTTGGGGATCTCTTCGCGTAGACCTCGTAAACCTGTGTAAGAGACAGTAAAAGAGTGTATGAGACAGTAGTGGAGTGTAAGAAAGTGTAACAGAGTATAGGAGACAGTAACAGAGTGTAAGAGAGTGTAAGAGACAGTTACAGAGTGTAAGAGAGTGTAAGAGAGTGTAACAGAGTGTAAGAGACAGTAACAGAGTGTAAGAGACAGCAGCAGAGTGTAAGAGAGTGTAAGAGACAGTAGCAGAGTGTAATAGACAGTAACAGAGTGTAAGAGAGTGTTATAGACAGTAGCAGAGTGTAAGAGACAATAGCAGAGTGTAAGAGACAGTAGCAGAGTGTAACATAGTGTAAGAGAGTGTAAGAGACAGTAGCAGAGTGTAATAGACAGTAGCAGAGTGTAAGAGAGTGTAAGAGACAGTTACAGAGTGTAAGAGAGTGTAACAGAGTGTAAGAGAGTGTAAGAGACAGTAACATAGTGTAGGAGAGTGTAAGAGACAGTAACAGAGTGTAAGAGACAGTAGCAGAGTGTAAGAGAGTGTAAGAGAGTGTTATAGACAGTAGCAGAGTGTAAGGGACAATAGCAGAGTGTAAGAGACAGTAGCAGAGTGTAATAGACTGTAGCAGAGTGTAAAATACTGTAAGAGAGTGTAAGAGACAGTAGCAGAGTGTAATAGACAGTAACAGAGTGTAAGAGAGTGTTATAGACAGTAGCAGAGTGTAAGAGAGTGTAAGAGACAGTTACAGAGTGTAAGAGAGTGTAACAGAGTGTAAGAGAGTGTAAGAGACAGTAACATAGTGTAGGAGAGTGTAAGAGACAGTAACAGAGTGTAAGAGACAGTAGCAGAGTGTAAGAGAGTGTAAGAGAGTGTTATAGACAGTAGCAGAGTGTAAGGGACAATAGCAGAGTGTAAGAGACAGTAGCAGAGTGTAATAGACTGTAGCAGAGTGTAAAATAGTGTAAGAGAGTGTAAGAGACAGTAGCAGAGTGTAATAGACAGTAATAGAGTGTAAGAGAGTGTTATAGACAGTAGCAGAGTTTAAGAGACAGTAACAGAGTGTAAGAGACAGTAAGAGTGTAAGAGGGTGTAAGAGACAGTAGCAGAGTGTAGGAGAGTATAAGAGAGTGTAAGAGACAGTAACAGAGTGTAAGAGACAGCAGCAGAGTGTAAGAGACAGTAACAGAGTGTAAGAGAGTGTAACAGAGTGTAAGAGACAGTAACAGAGTGTACGAGAGTGTAGTAGAGTGTAAGAGACAGTAACAGAGCATAAGAGACAGTAACAGAGCATAAGAGACAGAAGCAGAGTGTAAGAGACAGAAACAGAGTGAAAGAGAGAGTAGCAGAGTGTAAGAGACAGTAGCAGAGTGTAAGAGAGTGTAAGAGAAATTAACAGAGTGTAATAGAGTGTAACAGCGTGTAAGAGAGTGTAACAGAGTGTAAGAGAGTGTAGGAGACAGTAACAGAGTGTAGGAGAGTGTAAGAGACAGTAACAGAGTGTAAGAGACAGTAACAGAGTGTAAGAGACAGCAGCAGAGTGTAAGAGAGTGTAACATAGTGTAAGAGAGTGAAAGAGACAGTAGCAGAGTGTAATAGACAGCAACAGAGTGTAAGACAGTGTTATAGACAGTAGCAGAGTGTAAGAGACAATAGCAGAGTGGAAGAGACAGTAACAGAGTGTAAGAGACAGTAACATAGTGTAAGAGACAGTAACAGAGTGTATGAGAGTGTAGTAGAGTGTAAGAGACAGTAACAGAGCGTAAGAGATAGTAGCAGAGTGTAAGAGACAGTAGCAGAGTGAAAGAGACAGTAGCAGAGTGTAAGAGACAGTAACAGAGTGTAAGAGATAGTAGCAGAGTGTAAGAGAGTGTAAGAGACAGTAACAGTGTGTAAGAGGGTGTAACAGCGTGTAAGAGAGTGTAACAGCATGTAAGAGAGTGTAACAGAGTGTAAGGGAGTGTAAGAGACAGTAACAGAGTGTAAGGGGGTGTAAGAGACAGTAGAAGAGTGTAGGAGAGTGTAGGAGAGTGTAAGAGAGTGTAATAGACAGTAACAGAGTGTAAGAGACAGTAACAGAGTGTAAGAGACAGCAGCAGAGTGTAAGAGAGTGTAAGAGACAGTAAGAGAGTGTAACAGAGTGTAAGAGACAGTAACAGAGTGTACGAGACAGTAACAGAGTGTAAGAGACAGTAACAGAGTGTAAGAGACAGTAACAGAGTATACGAGAGTGTAGTAGAGTGTAAGAGACAGTAACAGAGCGTAAGAGACAGTAGCAGTGTGTAAGAGACAGAAGCAAAGTGAAAGAGAGAGTAGCAGAGTGTAAGAGACAGTAGCAGAGTGTAAGAGACAGTAGCAGAGTGTAAGAGTGTAAGAGACAGTAACAGAGTGTAAGAGAGTGTAACAGCGTGTAAGAGAGTGTAACAGAGTGTAAGAGACAGTAAGAGAGTGTAACAGAGTGTAAGAGACAGTAACAGAGTGTAGGAGAGTGTAAGAGACAGTAACGGAGTGTAAGAGACAGTAACAGAGTGTAAGAGACAGCAGCAGAGTGTAAGAGAGTGTAACATAGTGTAAGAGAGTGTAAGAGACAGTAGCAGAGTGTAATAGACAGTAACAGAGTGTAATAGAGTGTAAGAGACAGTAGCAGAGTGTAATAGACTGTAACAGAGTGTAAGAGAGTGTAAGAGACAATAGCAGAGTGTAATAGACAGTAATAGAGTGTAAGAGAGTGTTATAGACAGTAGCAGAGTGCAAGAGACAATAGCAGAGTGTAAGAGACAGTAGCCGAGTGTAATAGACTGTAACAGAGTGTAACAGAGTGTAAGAGAGTGTAAGAGACAGTAGCGGAGTGTAATAGACAGTAAGAGAGTGTAAGAGAGTGTTATAGACAGTAGCAGAGTGTTATAGACAATAGCAGAGTGTAAGAGACAGTAGCAGAGTGTAATAGACAGCAGCAGAGTGTAAGAGAGTGTAAGAGACAGTAGCAGAGTGTAATAGACAGTAACAGAGTGTAAGAGAGTGTTATAGACAGTATCAGAGTGTAAGAGACAATAGCAGAGTGTAAGAGACAGTAACAGAGTGTAAAAGACAGTAACAGAGTGTAAGAGACAGTAGCAGAGTGAAAGAGACAGTAGTAGAGTGTAGTAGAGTGTAAGAGAGTGTCACATGGCATATACCGTCCTCTAGGATCACATAGTCCTGAATGATCTCAGTATACTGTGAACGTCTTTGGGGATCTCTTCGCGTAGACCTCGTAAACCTGTGTAAGAGACAGTAAAAGAGTATATGAGACAGTAGTGGAGTGTAAGAAAGTGTAACAGAGTATAGGAGACAGTAACAGAGTGTAAGAGAGTGTAAGAGACAGTTACAGAGTGTAAGAGAGTGTAACAGAGTGTAAGAGACAGTAACAGAGTGTAAGAGACAGCAGCAGAGTGTAAGAGAGTGTAAGAGACAGTAGCAGAGTGTAATAGACAGTAACAGAGTGTAAGAGAGTGTTATAGACAGTAGCAGAGTGTTATAGACAATAGCATAGTGTAAGAGACAGTAGCAGAGTGTAATAGACAGCAGCAGAGTGTAAGAGAGTGTAAGAGACAGTAGCAGAGTGTAATAGACAGTAACAGAGTGTAAGAGAGTGTTATAGACAGTAGCAGAGTGTAAGAGACAATAGCAGAGTGTAAGAGACAGTAGCAGAGTGTAACATAGTGTAAGAGAGTGTAAGAGACAGTAGCAGAGTGTAATAGACAGTAACAGAGTGTAAGAGAGTGTTATAGACAGTAGCAGAGTGTAAGAGAGTGTAAGAGACAGTTAAAGAGTGTAAGAGAGTGTAACAGAGTGTAAGAGAGTGTAAGAGACAGTAACATAGTGTAGGAGAGTGTAAGAGACAGTAACAGAGTGTAAGAGACAGTAACAGAGTGTAAGAGGGTGTAAGAGACAGTAGCAGAGTGTAGGAGAGTGTAAGAGAGTGTAAGAGACAGTAAGAGTGTAAGAGACAGTAACAGAGTGTAAGAGACAGCAGCAGAGTGTAAGAGAGTGTAACAGAGTGTAAGAGACAGTAACAGAGCGTAAGAGACAGTAGCAGAGTGTAAGAGACAGAAGCAGAGTGAAAGAGAGAGTAGCAGAGTGTAAGAGACAGTAGCAGAGTGTAAGAGAGTGTAAGAGACAGTAACAGAGTGTAAGAGAGTGTAACAGCATGTAAGAGAGTGTAACAGAGTGTAAGAGAGTGTAAGAGACAGTAACAGAGTGTAGTAGAGTGTAAGAGACAGTAACAGAGTGTAAGAGACAGTAACAGAGTGTAAGAGACAGCAGCAGAGTGTAAGAGAGTGTAACATAGTGTAAGAGAGTGAAAGAGACAGTAGCAGAGTGTAATAGACAGTAACAGAGTGTAGGAGAGTGTCAGAGACAGTAACAGAGTGTAAGAGTCAGCAGCAGAGTGTAAGAGAGTGTAACATAGTGTAAGAGAGTGTAAGAGACAGTAGCAGAGTGTAATAGACAGTAACAGAGTGTAAGAGACAATAGCAGAGTGTAAGATACAGTAGCAGAGTGTAAGAGACAGTAACAGAGTGTAAAAGACAGTAACAGAGTGTAAGAGACAGTAGCAGAGTGAAAGAGACAGTAGTAGAGTGTAGTAGAGTGTAAGAGAGTGTCACATGGCATATACCGTCCTCTAGGATCACATAGTCCTGAATGATCTCAGTATACTGTGAACGTCTTTGGGGATCTCTTCGCGTAGACCTCGTAAACCTGTGTAAGAGACAGTAAAAGAGTATATGAGACAGTAGTGGAGTGTAAGAAAGTGTAACAGAGTATAGGAGACAGTAACAGAGTGTAAGAGAGTGTAAGAGACAGTTACAGAGTGTAAGAGAGTGTAAGAGAGTGTAACAGAGTGTAAGAGAGTGTAACAGAGTTTAAGAGACAGTAACAGAGTGTACGAGAGTGTAGTAGAGTGTAAGAGACAGTAACAGAGCATAAGAGACAGTAACAGAGCATAAGAGACAGAAGCAGAGTGTAAGAGACAGAAACAGAGTGAAAGAGAGAGTAGCAGAGTGTAAGAGACAGTAGCAGAGTGTAAGAGAGTGTAAGAGAAATTAACAGAGTGTAGTAGAGTGTAACAGCGTGTAAGAGAGTGTAACAGAGTGTAAGAGAGTGTAGGAGACAGTAACAGAGTGTAGGAGAGTGTAAGAGACAGTAACAGAGTGTAAGAGACAGTAACAGAGTGTAAGAGACAGCAGCAGAGTGTAAGAGAGTGTAACATAGTGTAAGAGAGTGAAAGAGACAGTAGCAGAGTGTAATAGACAGTAACAGAGTGTAAGACAGTGTTATAGACAGTAGCAGAGTGTAAGAGACAATAGCAGAGTGTAAGAGACAGTAATAGAGTGTAAGAGACAGTAACAGAGTGTAAGATACAGTAACAGAGTGTATGAGAGTGTAGTAGAGTGTAAGAGACAGTAACAGAGCGTAAGAGATAGTAGCAGAGTGTAAGAGACAGTAGCAGAGTGAAAGAGACAGTAGTAGAGTGTAAGAGATAGTAGCAGAGTGTAAGAGACAGTAACAGAGTGTAAGAGATAGTAGCAGAGTGTAAGAGAGTGTAAGAGACAGTAACAGTGTGTAAGAGGGTGTAACAGCGTGTAAGAGAGTGTAACAGCATGTAAGAGAGTGTAACAGAGTGTAAGGGAGTGTAAGAGACAGTAACAGAGTGTAAGGGGGTGTAAGAGACAGTAGAAGAGTGTAGGAGAGTGTAGGAGAGTGTAAGAGAGTGTAATAGACAGTAACAGAGTGTAAGAGACAGTAACAGAGTGTAAGAGACAGCAGCAGAGTGTAAGAGAGTGTAAGAGACAGTAACAGAGTGTAAGAGAGTGTAACAGAGTGTAAGAGACAGTAACAGAGTGTAAGAGACAGTAACAGAGTATACGAGAGTGTAGTAGAGTGTAAGAGACAGTAACAGAGCGTAAGAGACAGTAGCAGTGTGTAAGAGACAGAAGCAAAGTGAAAGAGAGAGTAGCAGAGTGTAATAGACAGTAGCAGAGTGTAAGAGACAGTAGCAGAGTGTAAGAGAGTGTAAGAGACAGTAACAGAGTGTAAGAGAGTGTAACAGCGTGTAAGAGAGTGTAACAGAGTGTAAGAGACAGTAAGAGAGTGTAAGAGAGTGTAAGAGACAGTAACAGAGTGTAGGAGAGTGTAAGAGACAGTAACAGAGTGTAAGAGACAGTAACAGAGTGTAAGAGACAGCAGCAGAGTGTAAGAGAGTGTAACATAGTGTAAGAGAGTGTAAGAGACAGTAGCAGAGTGTAATAGACAGTAACAGAGTGTAATAGAGTGTAAGAGACAGTAGCAGAGTGTAAGAGACAATAGCAGAGTGTAAGAGACAGTAGCAGAGTGTAACATAGTGTAAGAGAGTGTTATAGACAGTAGCAGAGTGTAAGAGACAGTAACAGAGTGTAAGAGACAGTAACAGAGTGAAAGAGACAGTAGCAGAGTGAAAGAGACAGTAGTAGAGTGTAGTAGAGTGTAAGAGATAGGAGTGTAAGAGACAGTAACAGAGTGTAAGAGACAGTAACAGAGTGTAAGAGACAGCAGTAGAGTGTAAGAGAGTGTAATAGACAGTAACAGAGTGTACGAGAGTGTAGTAGAGTGTAAGAGACAGTAGCAGAGTGTAAGAGAGTGTAACAGGGTGTAAGAGACAGTAACAGAGTATAGGAGACAGTAACAGAGTGTAAGAGACAGTAACAGAGTGTACGAGACAGTAACATAGTGTAAGATACAGTAACATAGTGTAAGATACAGTAACAGAGCGTAAGAGATAGTAGCAGAGTGTAAGAGACAGTAGCAGAGTGAAAGAGACAGTAGCAGAGTGTTAGAGACAGTAGCAGAGTGTAAGAAACAGTAACAGAGTGTAAGAGACAGTAGCAGAGTGTAGGAGAGTGTAAGAGACAGTAACAGTGTGTAAGAGGGTGTAACAGCGTGTAAGAGAGTGTAACAGAGTGTAAGAGAGTGTAAGAGACAGTAACAGAGTGTAAGAGGGTGTAAGAGACAGTAGCAGAGTGTAAGAGAGTGTAAGAGACAATAGCAGAGTGTAAGAGACAGTAGCAGAGTGTAATAGACTGTAGCAGAGTGTAACAGTGTAAGAGAGTGTAAGAGACAGTAGCAGAGTGTAAGAGACAATAGCAGAGTGTAAGAGACAGTAGCAGAGTGTAATAGACTGTAGCAGAGTGTAACATAGTGTAAGAGAGTGTAAGAGACAGTAGCAGAGTGTAATAGACAGTAACAGAGTGTACGAGAGTGTTATAGACAGTAGCAGAGTGTAATAGACTGTAGCAGAGTGTAACATAGTGTAAGAGAGTGTAAGAGACAGTAACAGAGTGTAAGAGACAGTAACAGAGTGTAAGAGGGTGTAAGAGACAGTAGGAGAGTGTAAGAGAGTGTAAGAGAGTGTAAGAGAGTGTAAGAGAGTGTAAGAGACAGTAACAGAGTGTAAGAGACAGCAGCAGAGTGTAAGAGAGTGTAACAGAGTATAGGAGACAGTAACAGAGTATAGGAGACAGTAACAGAGTATAGGAGACAGTAACAGAGTGTAAGAGAGTGTAAGAGACAGTTACAGAGTGTAAGAGAGTGTAACATAGTGTAAGAGACAGTAACAGAGTGTAAGAGACAGCAGAAGAGTGTAAGAGAGTTGAAGAGACAGTCGCAGAGTGTAATAGACAGTAAGAGTGTAAGAGAGTGTTATAGACAGTAGCAGAGTGTAAGAGACAATAGCAGAGTGTAATAGACTGGAGCAGAGTGTAACATAGTGTAAGACAGTGTAAGAGACTGTAGCAGAGTGTAATAGACAGTAACAGAGTGTAAGAGAGTGTTATAGACAGTAGCAGAGTGTAAGAGACAATAGCAGAGTGTAAGAGACAGTAGCAGAGTGTAATAGACAGCAGCAGAGTGTAAGAGAGTGTAAGAGACAGTAGCAGAGTGTAATAGACAGTAACAGAGTGTAAGAGAGTGTTATAGACAGTAGCAGAGTGTAAGAGACAATAGCAGAGTGTAAGAGACAGTAGCAGAGTGTAATAGACTGTAGTAGAGTGTAACATAGTGTAAGAGAGTGTAAGAGACAGTAGCAGAGTGTAATAGACAGTAACAGAGTGTAAGAGAGTGTTATAGACAGTAGCAGAGTGTAAGAGAGTGTAAGAGACAGTTACAAAGTGTAAGAGAGTGTAACAGAGTGTAAGAGAGTGTAAGAGACAGTAACATAGTGTAGGAGAGTGTAAGAGACAGTAACAGAGTGTAAGAGACAGTAGCAGAGTGTAAGATAGTGTAAGAGAGTGTTATAGACAGTAGCAGAGTGTAAGGGACAATAGCAGAGTGTAAGAGACAGTAGCAGAGTGTAATAGACTGTAGCAGAGTGTAAAATAGTGTAAGAGAGTGTAAGAGACAGTAGCAGAGTGTAATAGACAGTAATAGAGTGTAAGAGAGTGTTATAGACAGTAGCAGAGTTTAAGAGACAGTAACAGAGTGTAAGAGACAGTAAGAGTGTAAGAGGGTGTAAGAGACAGTAGCAGAGTGTAAGAGAGTGTAAGAGAGTGTAAGAGACAGTAACAGAGTGTAAGAGACAGTAACAGAGTGTAAGAGACAGCAGCAGAGTGTAAGAGAGTGTAACAGAGTATAGGAGACAGTAACAGAGTATAGGAGACAGTAACAGAGTGTAAGAGAGTGTAAGAGACAGTTACAGAGTGTAAGAGAGTGTAACATAGTGTAAGAGACAGTAACAGAGTGTAAGAGACAGCAGAAGAGTGTAAGAGAGTTGAAGAGACAGTCGCAGAGTGTAATAGACAGTAACAGAGTGTAAGAGAGTGTTATAGACAGTAGCAGAGTGTAAGAGACAATAGCAGAGTGTAATAGACTGGAGCAGAGTGTAACATAGTGTAAGAGAGTGTAAGAGACTGTAGCAGAGTGTAATAGACAGTAACAGAGTGTAAGAGAGTGTTATAGACAGTAGCAGTGTGTAAGAGACAATAGCAGAGTGTAAGAGACAGTAGCAGTGTGTAATAGACAGCAGCAGAGTGTAAGAGAGTGTAAGAGACAGTAGCAGAGTGTAATAGACAGTAACAGAGTGTAAGAGAGTGTTATAGACAGTAGCAGAGTGTAAGAGACAATAGCAGAGTGTAAGAGACAGTAGCAGAGTGTAATAGACTGTAGCAGAGTGTAACAGTGTAAGAGAGTGTAAGAGACAGTAGCAGAGTGTAATAGACATTAACAGAGTGTAAGAGAGTGTTATAGACAGTAGCAGAGTTTAAGAGACAGTAACAGAGTGTAAGAGGGTGTAAGAGACAGTAGCAGAGTGTAGGAGGGTGTAAGAGACAGTAGCAGAGTGTAGGAGAGTGTAAGAGAGTGTAAGAGACAGTAACAGAGTGTAAGAGACAGTAACAGAGTGTAAGAGACAGCAGCAGAGTGTGAGAGTGTAACAGAGTGTAAGAGACAGTAACAGAGCGTAAGAGACAGTAGCAGAGTGTAAGAGACAGAAGCAGAGTGAAAGAGAGAGTAGCAGAGTGTAAGAGACAGTAGCAGAGAGTAAGAGACAGTAGCAGAGTGTAAGAGAGTGTAATAGACAGTAACAGAGTGTAAGAGAGTGTAACAGCATGTAAGAGAGTGTAACAGAGTGTAAGAGAGTGTAAGAGACAGTAACAGAGTGTAAGAGACAGTAAGAGAGTGTAAGAGACAGCAGCAGAGTGTAAGAGTGTGTAACATAGTGTAAGAGAGTGAAAGAGATAGTAGCAGAGTGTAAGAGACAGTAACAGAGTGTAATAGAGTGTAAGAGACAGTAGCAGAGTGTAAGAGACAATAGCAGAGTGTAAGAGACAGTAGCAGAGTGTAATAGACTGTAGCAGAGTGTAACAGAGTGTAAGAGAGTGTAAGAGACAATAGCAGAGTGTAATAGACAGTAACAGAGTGTAAGAGAGTGTTATAGACAGTAGCAGAGTGCAAGAGACAATAGCAGAGTGTAAGAGACAGTAGCAGAGTGTAATATACAGTAACAGAGTGTAAGAGACAGTAACAGAGTGTAAGAGACAGCAGCAGAGTGTACGAGTGTAAGAGACAGTAACAGAGTGTAAGAGAGTGTAACAGAGTGTAAGAGACAGTAACAGAGTGTACGAGACAGTAACAGAGTGTACGAGACAGTAACAGAGTGTACGAGACAGTAACAGAGTGTAAGAGACAGTAACAGAGTATACGAGAGTGTAGTAGAGTGTAAGAGACAGTAACACAGCGTAAGAGACAGTAGCAGTGTGTAAGAGACAGAAGCAAAGTGAAAGAGAGAGTAGCAGAGTGTAAGAGACAGTAGCAGAGTGTAAGAGACAGTAGCAGAGTGTAAGAGTGTAAGAGACAGTAACAGAGTGTAAGAGAGTGTAACAGCGTGTAAGAGAGTGTAACAGAGTGTAAGAGACAGTAAGAGAGTGTAACAGAGTGTAAGAGACAGTAACAGAGTGTAGGAGAGTGTAAGAGACAGTAACGGAGTGTAAGAGACAGTAACACAGTGTAAGAGACAGCAGCAGAGTGTTAGAGAGTGTAACATAGTGTAAGAGAGTGTAAGAGACAGTAGCAGAGTGTAATAGACAGTAACAGAGTGTAATAGAGTGTAAGAGACAGTAGCAGAGTGTAAGAGACAGTAGCAGAGTGTAATAGACTGTAGCAGAGTGTAACAGAGTGTAAGAGAGTGTAAGAGACAATAGCAGAGTGTAATAGACAGTAACAGAGTGTAAGAGAGTGTTATAGACAGTAGCAGAGTGCAAGAGACAATAGCAGAGTGTAAGAGACAGTAGCAGAGTGTAATAGACTGTAACAGAGTGTAACAGAGTGTAAGAGAGTGTAAGAGACAGTAGCGGAGTGTAATAGACAGTAACAGAGTGTAAGAGAGTGTTATAGACAGTAGCAGAGTGTTATAGACAATAGCAGAGTGTAAGAGACAGTAGCAGAGTTTAATAGACAGCAGCAGAGTGTAAGAGAGTGTAAGAGACAGTAGCAGAGTGTAATAGACAGTAACAGAGTGTAAGCGAGTGTTATAGACAGTATCAGAGTGTAAGAGACAATAGCAGAGTGTAAGAGACAGTAGCAGAGTGTAATAGACTGTAGCAGAGTGTAACATAGTGTAAGAGAGTGTAAGAGACAGTAGCAGAGTGTAATAGACAGTAACAGAGTGTAAGAGAGTGTTATAGACAGTAGCAGAGTGTAAGAGAGTGTAAGAGACAGTTACAGAGTGTAAAAGAGTGTAACAGAGTGTAAGAGAGTGTAAGAGACAGTAACATAGTGTAGGAGAGTGTAAGAGACAGTAACAGAGTGTAAGAGACAGTAACAGAGTGTAAGAGGGTGTAAGAGACAGTAGCAGAGTGTAGGAGAGTGTAAGAGAGTGTAAGAGACAGTAAGAGTGTAAGAGACAGTAACAGAGTGTAAGAGACAGCAGCAGAGTGTAAGAGAGTGTAACAGAGTGTAAGAGACAGTAACAGAGCGTAAGAGACAGTAGCAGAGTGTAAGAGACAGAAGCAGAGTGAAAGAGAGAGTAGCAGAGTGTAAGAGAAAGTAGCAGAGTGTAAGAGACAGTAGCAGAGTGTAAGAGAGTGTAAGAGACAGTAACAGAGTGTAAGAGAGTGTAACAGCATGTAAGAGAGTGTAACAGAGTGTAAGAGAGTGTAAGAGACAGTAACAGAGTGTAGTAGAGTGTAAGAGACAGTAACAGAGTGTAAGAGACAGTAACAGAGTGTAAGAGACAGCAGCAGAGTGTAAGAGAGTGTAACATAGTGTAAGAGAGTGAAAGAGACAGTAGCAGAGTGTAATAGACAGTAACAGAGTGTAGGAGAGTGTCAGAGACAGTAACAGAGTGTAAGAGTCAGCAGCAGAGTGTAAGAGAGTGTAACATAGTGTAAGAGAGTGTAAGAGACAGTAGCAGAGTGTAATAGACAGTAACAGAGTGTAAGAGAGTGTTATAGACAGTAGCAGAGTGTAAGATACAGTAGCAGAGTGTAAGAGACAGTAACAGAGTGTAAAAGACAGTAACAGAGTGTAAGAGACAGTAGCAGAGTGAAAGAGACAGTAGTAGAGTGTAGTAGAGTGTAAGAGAGTGTCACATGGCATATACCGTCCTCTAGGATCACATAGTCCTGAATGATCTCAGTATACTGTGAACGTCTTTGGGGATCTCTTCGCGTAGACCTCGTAAACCTGTGTAAGAGACAGTAAAAGAGTGTATGAGACAGTAGTGGAGTGTAAGAAAGTGTAACAGAGTATAGGAGACAGTAACAGAGTGTAAGAGAGTGTAAGAGACAGTTACAGAGTGTAAGAGAGTGTAAGAGAGTGTAACAGAGTGTAAGAGACAGTAACAGAGTGTAAGAGACAGCAGCAGAGTGTAAGAGAGTGTAAGAGACAGTAGCAGAGTGTAATAGACAGTAACAGAGTGTAAGAGAGTGTTATAGACAGTAGCAGAGTGTAAGAGACAATAGCAGAGTGTAAGAGACAGTAGCAGAGTGTAACATAGTGTAAGAGAGTGTAAGAGACAGTAGCAGAGTGTAATAGACAGTAGCAGAGTGTAAGAGAGTGTAAGAGACAGTTACAGAGTGTAAGAGAGTGTAACAGAGTGTAAGAGAGTGTAAGAGACAGTAACATAGTGTAGGAGAGTGTAAGAGACAGTAACAGAGTGTAAGAGACAGTAGCAGAGTGTAAGAGAGTGTAAGAGAGTGTTATAGACAGTAGCAGAGTGTAAGGGACAATAGCAGAGTGTAAGAGACAGTAGCAGAGTGTAATAGACTGTAGCAGAGTGTAAAATACTGTAAGAGAGTGTAAGAGACAGTAGCAGAGTGTAATAGACAGTAACAGAGTGTAAGAGAGTGTTATAGACAGTAGCAGAGTGTAAGAGAGTGTAAGAGACAGTTACAGAGTGTAAGAGAGTGTAACAGAGTGTAAGAGAGTGTAAGAGACAGTAACATAGTGTAGGAGAGTGTAAGAGACAGTAACAGAGTGTAAGAGACAGTAGCAGAGTGTAAGAGAGTGTAAGAGAGTGTTATAGACAGTAGCAGAGTGTAAGGGACAATAGCAGAGTGTAAGAGACAGTAGCAGAGTGTAATAGACTGTAGCAGAGTGTAAAATAGTGTAAGAGAGTGTAAGAGACAGTAGCAGAGTGTAATAGACAGTAATAGAGTGTAAGAGAGTGTTATAGACAGTAGCAGAGTTTAAGAGACAGTAACAGAGTGTAAGAGACAGTAAGAGTGTAAGAGGGTGTAAGAGACAGTAGCAGAGTGTAGGAGAGTATAAGAGAGTGTAAGAGACAGTAACAGAGTGTAAGAGACAGCAGCAGAGTGTAAGAGACAGTAACAGAGTGTAAGAGAGTGTAACAGAGTGTAAGAGACAGTAACAGAGTGTACGAGAGTGTAGTAGAGTGTAAGAGACAGTAACAGAGCATAAGAGACAGTAACAGAGCATAAGAGACAGAAGCAGAGTGTAAGAGACAGAAACAGAGTGAAAGAGAGAGTAGCAGAGTGTAAGAGACAGTAGCAGAGTGTAAGAGAGTGTAAGAGAAATTAACAGAGTGTAATAGAGTGTAACAGCGTGTAAGAGAGTGTAACAGAGTGTAAGAGAGTGTAGGAGACAGTAACAGAGTGTAGGAGAGTGTAAGAGACAGTAACAGAGTGTAAGAGACAGTAACAGAGTGTAAGAGACAGCAGCAGAGTGTAAGAGAGTGTAACATAGTGTAAGAGAGTGAAAGAGACAGTAGCAGAGTGTAATAGACAGCAACAGAGTGTAAGACAGTGTTATAGACAGTAGCAGAGTGTAAGAGACAATAGCAGAGTGGAAGAGACAGTAACAGAGTGTAAGAGACAGTAACATAGTGTAAGAGACAGTAACAGAGTGTATGAGAGTGTAGTAGAGTGTAAGAGACAGTAACAGAGCGTAAGAGATAGTAGCAGAGTGTAAGAGACAGTAGCAGAGTGAAAGAGACAGTAGCAGAGTGTAAGAGACAGTAACAGAGTGTAAGAGATAGTAGCAGAGTGTAAGAGAGTGTAAGAGACAGTAACAGTGTGTAAGAGGGTGTAACAGCGTGTAAGAGAGTGTAACAGCATGTAAGAGAGTGTAACAGAGTGTAAGGGAGTGTAAGAGACAGTAACAGAGTGTAAGGGGGTGTAAGAGACAGTAGAAGAGTGTAGGAGAGTGTAGGAGAGTGTAAGAGAGTGTAATAGACAGTAACAGAGTGTAAGAGACAGTAACAGAGTGTAAGAGACAGCAGCAGAGTGTAAGAGAGTGTAAGAGACAGTAAGAGAGTGTAACAGAGTGTAAGAGACAGTAACAGAGTGTACGAGACAGTAACAGAGTGTAAGAGACAGTAACAGAGTGTAAGAGACAGTAACAGAGTATACGAGAGTGTAGTAGAGTGTAAGAGACAGTAACAGAGCGTAAGAGACAGTAGCAGTGTGTAAGAGACAGAAGCAAAGTGAAAGAGAGAGTAGCAGAGTGTAAGAGACAGTAGCAGAGTGTAAGAGACAGTAGCAGAGTGTAAGAGTGTAAGAGACAGTAACAGAGTGTAAGAGAGTGTAACAGCGTGTAAGAGAGTGTAACAGAGTGTAAGAGACAGTAAGAGAGTGTAACAGAGTGTAAGAGACAGTAACAGAGTGTAGGAGAGTGTAAGAGACAGTAACGGAGTGTAAGAGACAGTAACAGAGTGTAAGAGACAGCAGCAGAGTGTAAGAGAGTGTAACATAGTGTAAGAGAGTGTAAGAGACAGTAGCAGAGTGTAATAGACAGTAACAGAGTGTAATAGAGTGTAAGAGACAGTAGCAGAGTGTAATAGACTGTAACAGAGTGTAAGAGAGTGTAAGAGACAATAGCAGAGTGTAATAGACAGTAATAGAGTGTAAGAGAGTGTTATAGACAGTAGCAGAGTGCAAGAGACAATAGCAGAGTGTAAGAGACAGTAGCCGAGTGTAATAGACTGTAACAGAGTGTAACAGAGTGTAAGAGAGTGTAAGAGACAGTAGCGGAGTGTAATAGACAGTAAGAGAGTGTAAGAGAGTGTTATAGACAGTAGCAGAGTGTTATAGACAATAGCAGAGTGTAAGAGACAGTAGCAGAGTGTAATAGACAGCAGCAGAGTGTAAGAGAGTGTAAGAGACAGTAGCAGAGTGTAATAGACAGTAACAGAGTGTAAGAGAGTGTTATAGACAGTATCAGAGTGTAAGAGACAATAGCAGAGTGTAAGAGACAGTAACAGAGTGTAAAAGACAGTAACAGAGTGTAAGAGACAGTAGCAGAGTGAAAGAGACAGTAGTAGAGTGTAGTAGAGTGTAAGAGAGTGTCACATGGCATATACCGTCCTCTAGGATCACATAGTCCTGAATGATCTCAGTATACTGTGAACGTCTTTGGGGATCTCTTCGCGTAGACCTCGTAAACCTGTGTAAGAGACAGTAAAAGAGTATATGAGACAGTAGTGGAGTGTAAGAAAGTGTAACAGAGTATAGGAGACAGTAACAGAGTGTAAGAGAGTGTAAGAGACAGTTACAGAGTGTAAGAGAGTGTAAGAGAGTGTAACAGAGTGTAAGAGACAGTAACAGAGTGTAAGAGACAGCAGCAGAGTGTAAGAGAGTGTAAGAGACAGTAGCAGAGTGTAATAGACAGTAACAGAGTGTAAGAGAGTGTTATAGACAGTAGCAGAGTGTTATAGACAATAGCAGAGTGTAAGAGACAGTAGCAGAGTGTAATAGACAGCAGCAGAGTGTAAGAGAGTGTAAGAGACAGTAGCAGAGTGTAATAGACAGTAACAGAGTGTAAGAGAGTGTTATAGACAGTAGCAGAGTGTAAGAGACAATAGCAGAGTGTAAGAGACAGTAGCAGAGTGTAACATAGTGTAAGAGAGTGTAAGAGACAGTAGCAGAGTGTAATAGACAGTAACAGAGTGTAAGAGAGTGTTATAGACAGTAGCAGAGTGTAAGAGAGTGTAAGAGACAGTTACAGAGTGTAAGAGAGTGTAACAGAGTGTAAGAGAGTGTAAGAGACAGTAACATAGTGTAGGAGAGTGTAAGAGACAGTAACAGAGTGTAAGAGACAGTAACAGAGTGTAAGAGGGTGTAAGAGACAGTAGCAGAGTGTAGGAGAGTGTAAGAGAGTGTAAGAGACAGTAAGAGTGTAAGAGACAGTAACAGAGTGTAAGAGACAGCAGCAGAGTGTAAGAGAGTGTAACAGAGTGTAAGAGACAGTAACAGAGCGTAAGAGACAGTAGCAGAGTGTAAGAGACAGAAGCAGAGTGAAAGAGAGAGTAGCAGAGTGTAAGAGACAGTAGCAGAGTGTAAGAGAGTGTAAGAGACAGTAACAGAGTGTAAGAGAGTGTAACAGCATGTAAGAGAGTGTAACAGAGTGTAAGAGAGTGTAAGAGACAGTAACAGAGTGTAGTAGAGTGTAAGAGACAGTAACAGAGTGTAAGAGACAGTAACAGAGTGTAAGAGACAGCAGCAGAGTGTAAGAGAGTGTAACATAGTGTAAGAGAGTGAAAGAGACAGTAGCAGAGTGTAATAGACAGTAACAGAGTGTAGGAGAGTGTCAGAGACAGTAACAGAGTGTAAGAGTCAGCAGCAGAGTGTAAGAGAGTGTAACATAGTGTAAGAGAGTGTAAGAGACAGTAGCAGAGTGTAATAGACAGTAACAGAGTGTAAGAGACAATAGCAGAGTGTAAGATACAGTAGCAGAGTGTAAGAGACAGTAACAGAGTGTAAAAGACAGTAACAGAGTGTAAGAGACAGTAGCAGAGTGAAAGAGACAGTAGTAGAGTGTAGTAGAGTGTAAGAGAGTGTCACATGGCATATACCGTCCTCTAGGATCACATAGTCCTGAATGATCTCAGTATACTGTGAACGTCTTTGGGGATCTCTTCGCGTAGACCTCGTAAACCTGTGTAAGAGACAGTAAAAGAGTATATGAGACAGTAGTGGAGTGTAAGAAAGTGTAACAGAGTATAGGAGACAGTAACAGAGTGTAAGAGAGTGTAAGAGACAGTTACAGAGTGTAAGAGAGTGTAAGAGAGTGTAACAGAGTGTAAGAGAGTGTAACAGAGTTTAAGAGACAGTAACAGAGTGTACGAGAGTGTAGTAGAGTGTAAGAGACAGTAACAGAGCATAAGAGACAGTAACAGAGCATAAGAGACAGAAGCAGAGTGTAAGAGACAGAAACAGAGTGAAAGAGAGAGTAGCAGAGTGTAAGAGACAGTAGCAGAGTGTAAGAGAGTGTAAGAGAAATTAACAGAGTGTAGTAGAGTGTAACAGCGTGTAAGAGAGTGTAACAGAGTGTAAGAGAGTGTAGGAGACAGTAACAGAGTGTAGGAGAGTGTAAGAGACAGTAACAGAGTGTAAGAGACAGTAACAGAGTGTAAGAGACAGCAGCAGAGTGTAAGAGAGTGTAACATAGTGTAAGAGAGTGAAAGAGACAGTAGCAGAGTGTAATAGACAGTAACAGAGTGTAAGACAGTGTTATAGACAGTAGCAGAGTGTAAGAGACAATAGCAGAGTGTAAGAGACAGTAATAGAGTGTAAGAGACAGTAACAGAGTGTAAGATACAGTAACAGAGTGTATGAGAGTGTAGTAGAGTGTAAGAGACAGTAACAGAGCGTAAGAGATAGTAGCAGAGTGTAAGAGACAGTAGCAGAGTGAAAGAGACAGTAGCAGAGTGTAAGAGACAGTAACAGAGTGTAAGAGATAGTAGCAGAGTGTAAGAGAGTGTAAGAGACAGTAACAGTGTGTAAGAGGGTGTAACAGCGTGTAAGAGAGTGTAACAGCATGTAAGAGAGTGTAACAGAGTGTAAGGGAGTGTAAGAGACAGTAACAGAGTGTAAGGGGGTGTAAGAGACAGTAGAAGAGTGTAGGAGAGTGTAGGAGAGTGTAAGAGAGTGTAATAGACAGTAACAGAGTGTAAGAGACAGTAACAGAGTGTAAGAGACAGCAGCAGAGTGTAAGAGAGTGTAAGAGACAGTAACAGAGTGTAAGAGAGTGTAACAGAGTGTAAGAGACAGTAACAGAGTGTAAGAGACAGTAACAGAGTATACGAGAGTGTAGTAGAGTGTAAGAGACAGTAACAGAGCGTAAGAGACAGTAGCAGTGTGTAAGAGACAGAAGCAAAGTGAAAGAGAGAGTAGCAGAGTGTAATAGACAGTAGCAGAGTGTAAGAGACAGTAGCAGAGTGTAAGAGAGTGTAAGAGACAGTAACAGAGTGTAAGAGAGTGTAACAGCGTGTAAGAGAGTGTAACAGAGTGTAAGAGACAGTAAGAGAGTGTAAGAGAGTGTAAGAGACAGTAACAGAGTGTAGGAGAGTGTAAGAGACAGTAACAGAGTGTAAGAGACAGTAACAGAGTGTAAGAGACAGCAGCAGAGTGTAAGAGAGTGTAACATAGTGTAAGAGAGTGTAAGAGACAGTAGCAGAGTGTAATAGACAGTAACAGAGTGTAATAGAGTGTAAGAGACAGTAGCAGAGTGTAAGAGACAATAGCAGAGTGTAAGAGACAGTAGCAGAGTGTAACATAGTGTAAGAGAGTGTTATAGACAGTAGCAGAGTGTAAGAGACAGTAACAGAGTGTAAGAGACAGTAACAGAGTGAAAGAGACAGTAGCAGAGTGAAAGAGACAGTAGTAGAGTGTAGTAGAGTGTAAGAGATAGGAGTGTAAGAGACAGTAACAGAGTGTAAGAGACAGTAACAGAGTGTAAGAGACAGCAGTAGAGTGTAAGAGAGTGTAATAGACAGTAACAGAGTGTACGAGAGTGTAGTAGAGTGTAAGAGACAGTAGCAGAGTGTAAGAGAGTGTAACAGGGTGTAAGAGACAGTAACAGAGTATAGGAGACAGTAACAGAGTGTAAGAGACAGTAACAGAGTGTACGAGACAGTAACATAGTGTAAGATACAGTAACATAGTGTAAGATACAGTAACAGAGCGTAAGAGATAGTAGCAGAGTGTAAGAGACAGTAGCAGAGTGAAAGAGACAGTAGCAGAGTGTTAGAGACAGTAGCAGAGTGTAAGAAACAGTAACAGAGTGTAAGAGACAGTAGCAGAGTGTAGGAGAGTGTAAGAGACAGTAACAGTGTGTAAGAGGGTGTAACAGCGTGTAAGAGAGTGTAACAGAGTGTAAGAGAGTGTAAGAGACAGTAACAGAGTGTAAGAGGGTGTAAGAGACAGTAGCAGAGTGTAAGAGAGTGTAAGAGACAATAGCAGAGTGTAAGAGACAGTAGCAGAGTGTAATAGACTGTAGCAGAGTGTAACAGTGTAAGAGAGTGTAAGAGACAGTAGCAGAGTGTAAGAGACAATAGCAGAGTGTAAGAGACAGTAGCAGAGTGTAATAGACTGTAGCAGAGTGTAACATAGTGTAAGAGAGTGTAAGAGACAGTAGCAGAGTGTAATAGACAGTAACAGAGTGTACGAGAGTGTTATAGACAGTAGCAGAGTGTAATAGACTGTAGCAGAGTGTAACATAGTGTAAGAGAGTGTAAGAGACAGTAACAGAGTGTAAGAGACAGTAACAGAGTGTAAGAGGGTGTAAGAGACAGTAGGAGAGTGTAAGAGAGTGTAAGAGAGTGTAAGAGAGTGTAAGAGAGTGTAAGAGACAGTAACAGAGTGTAAGAGACAGCAGCAGAGTGTAAGAGAGTGTAACAGAGTATAGGAGACAGTAACAGAGTATAGGAGACAGTAACAGAGTATAGGAGACAGTAACAGAGTGTAAGAGAGTGTAAGAGACAGTTACAGAGTGTAAGAGAGTGTAACATAGTGTAAGAGACAGTAACAGAGTGTAAGAGACAGCAGAAGAGTGTAAGAGAGTTGAAGAGACAGTCGCAGAGTGTAATAGACAGTAAGAGTGTAAGAGAGTGTTATAGACAGTAGCAGAGTGTAAGAGACAATAGCAGAGTGTAATAGACTGGAGCAGAGTGTAACATAGTGTAAGACAGTGTAAGAGACTGTAGCAGAGTGTAATAGACAGTAACAGAGTGTAAGAGAGTGTTATAGACAGTAGCAGAGTGTAAGAGACAATAGCAGAGTGTAAGAGACAGTAGCAGAGTGTAATAGACAGCAGCAGAGTGTAAGAGAGTGTAAGAGACAGTAGCAGAGTGTAATAGACAGTAACAGAGTGTAAGAGAGTGTTATAGACAGTAGCAGAGTGTAAGAGACAATAGCAGAGTGTAAGAGACAGTAGCAGAGTGTAATAGACTGTAGCAGAGTGTAACAGTGTAAGAGAGTGTAAGAGACAGTAGCAGAGTGTAATAGACATTAACAGAGTGTAAGAGAGTGTTATAGACAGTAGCAGAGTTTAAGAGACAGTAACAGAGTGTAAGAGGGTGTAAGAGACAGTAGCAGAGTGTAGGAGGGTGTAAGAGACAGTAGCAGAGTGTAGGAGAGTGTAAGAGAGTGTAAGAGACAGTAACAGAGTGTAAGAGACAGTAATAGAGTGTAAGAGACAGCAGCAGAGTGTGAGAGTGTAACAGAGTGTAAGAGACAGTAACAGAGCGTAAGAGACAGTAGTAGAGTGTAAGAGACAGAAGCAGAGTGAAAGAGAGAGTAGCAGAGTGTAAGAGACAGTAGCAGAGAGTAAGAGACAGTAGCAGAGTGTAAGAGAGTGTAATAGACAGTAACAGAGTGTAAGAGAGTGTAACAGCATGTAAGAGAGTGTAACAGAGTGTAAGAGAGTGTAAGAGACAGTAACAGAGTGTAAGAGACAGTAACAGAGTGTAAGAGACAGCAGCAGAGTGTAAGAGTGTGTAACATAGTGTAAGAGAGTGAAAGAGATAGTAGCAGAGTGTAAGAGACAGTAACAGAGTGTAATAGAGTGTAAGAGACAGTAGCAGAGTGTAAGAGACAGTAGCAGAGTGTAATAGACTGTAGCAGAGTGTAACAGAGTGTAAGAGAGTGTAAGAGACAATAGCAGAGTGTAATAGACAGTAACAGAGTGTAAGAGAGTGTTATAGACAGTAGCAGAGTGCAAGAGACAATAGCAGAGTGTAAGAGACAGTAGCAGAGTGTAATATACAGTAACAGAGTGTAAGAGACAGTAACAGAGTGTAAGAGACAGCAGCAGAGTGTAAGAGTGTAAGAGACAGTAACAGAGTGTAAGAGAGTGTAACAGAGTGTAAGAGACAGTAACAGAGTGTACGAGACAGTAACAGAGTGTACGAGACAGTAACAGAGTGTACGAGACAGTAACAGAGTGTAAGAGACAGTAACAGAGTATACGAGAGTGTAGTAGAGTGTAAGAGACAGTAACACAGCGTAAGAGACAGTAGCAGTGTGTAAGAGACAGAAGCAAAGTGAAAGAGAGAGTAGCAGAGTGTAAGAGACAGTAGCAGAGTGTAAGAGACAGTAGCAGAGTGTAAGAGACAGTAACAGAGTGTAAGAGAGTGTAACAGCGTGTAAGAGAGTGTAACAGAGTGTAAGAGACAGTAAGAGAGTGTAACAGAGTGTAAGAGACAGTAACAGAGTGTAGGAGAGTGTAAGAGACAGTAACGGAGTGTAGGAGACAGTAACAGAGTGTAAGAGACAGCAGCAGAGTGTTAGAGAGTGTACCATAGTGTAAGAGAGTGTAAGAGACAGTAGCAGAGTGTAATAGACAGTAACAGAGTGTAATAGAGTGTAAGAGACAGTAGCAGAGTGTAAGAGACAGTAGCAGAGTGTAATAGACTGTAGCAGAGTGTAACAGAGTGTAAGAGAGTGTAAGAGACAATAGCAGAGTGTAATAGACAGTAACAGAGTGTAAGAGAGTGTTATAGACAGTAGCAGAGTGCAAGAGACAATAGCAGAGTGTAAGAGACAGTAGCAGAGTGTAATAGACTGTAACAGAGTGTAACAGAGTGTAAGAGAGTGTAAGAGACAGTAGCGGAGTGTAATAGACAGTAACAGAGTGTAAGAGAGTGTTATAGACAGTAGCAGAGTGTTATAGACAATAGCAGAGTGTAAGAGACAGTAGCAGAGTGTAATTGACAGCAGCAGAGTGTAAGAGAGTGTAAGAGACAGTAGCAGAGTGTAATAGACAGTAACAGAGTGTAAGAGAGTGTTATAGACAGTAGCAGAGTGTAATAGACAGTAACAGAGTGTAAGAGAGTGTTATAGACAGTAGCAGAGTGTAAGAGACAGTAACAGAGTGTAAGAGACAGTAGCAGAGTGAAAGAGGCAGTAGTAGAGTGTAGTAGAGTGTACCAGAGTGTCACATGGCATATACCGTCCTCTAGGATCACATAGTCCTGAATGATCTCAGTATACTGTGAACGTCTTTGGGGATCTCTTCGCGTAGACATCGTAAACCTGTGTAAGAGACAGTAAAAGAGTATATGAGACAGTAGCGGAGTGTAAGAGAGTGTGACAGAGCATAGGAGACAGTAACAGAGTATAGGAGACGGTAACAGAGTGTAAGAGAGTGTAAGAGACAGTAACAGAGTGTAAGAGACAGTAACAGAGTGTAAGAGACAGCAGCAGAGTGTAAGAGAGTGTAACATAGTGTAAGAGAGTGAAAGAGACAGTAGCAGAGTGTAATAGACAGTAACAGAGTGTAGGAGAGTGTAACAGCATGTAAGAGAGTGTAACAGAGTGTAAGAGAGTGTAAGAGACAGTAACAGAGTGTAGGAGAGTGTAAGAGACAGTAACAGAGTGTAAGAGACAGTAACAGAGTGTAAGAGACAGTAACAGAGTGTAAGAGACAGCAGCAGAGTGTAAGAGAGTGTAACATAGTGTAAGAGAGTGAAAGAGACAGTAGCAGAGTGTAATAGACAGTAACAGAGTGTAGGAGAGTGTCAGAGACAGTAACAGAGTGTAAGAGTCAGCAGCAGAGTGTAAGAGAGTGTAACATAGTGTAAGAGAGTGTAAGAGACAGTAGCAGAGTGTAATAGACAGTAACAGAGTGTAAGAGACAATAGCAGAGTGTAAGATACAGTAGCAGAGTGTAAGAGACAGTAACAGAGTGTAAAAGACAGTAACAGAGTGTAAGAGACAGTAGCAGAGTGAAAGAGACAGTAGTAGAGTGTAGTAGAGTGTAAGAGAGTGTCACATGGCATATACCGTCCTCTAGGATCACATAGTCCTGAATGATCTCAGTATACTGTGAACGTCTTTGGGGATCTCTTCGCGTAGACCTCGTAAACCTGTGTAAGAGACAGTAAAAGAGTATATGAGACAGTAGTGGAGTGTAAGAAAGTGTAACAGAGTATAGGAGACAGTAACAGAGTGTAAGAGAGTGTAAGAGACAGTTACAGAGTGTAAGAGAGTGTAAGAGAGTGTAACAGAGTTTAAGAGACAGTAACAGAGTGTACGAGAGTGTAGTAGAGTGTAAGAGACAGTAACAGAGCATAAGAGACAGTAACAGAGCATAAGAGACAGAAGCAGAGTGTAAGAGACAGAAACAGAGTGAAAGAGAGAGTAGCAGAGTGTAAGAGACAGTAGCAGAGTGTAAGAGAGTGTAAGAGAAATTAACAGAGTGTAGTAGAGTGTAACAGCGTGTAAGAGAGTGTAACAGAGTGTAAGAGAGTGTAGGAGACAGTAACAGAGTGTAGGAGAGTGTAAGAGACAGTAACAGAGTGTAAGAGACAGTAACAGAGTGTAAGAGACAGCAGCAGAGTGTAAGAGAGTGTAACATAGTGTAAGAGAGTGAAAGAGACAGTAGCAGAGTGTAATAGACAGTAACAGAGTGTAAGACAGTGTTATAGACAGTAGCAGAGTGTAAGAGACAATAGCAGAGTGTAAGAGACAGTAATAGAGTGTAAGAGACAGTAACAGAGTGTAAGATACAGTAACAGAGTGTATGAGAGTGTAGTAGAGTGTAAGAGACAGTAACAGAGCGTAAGAGATAGTAGCAGAGTGTAAGAGACAGTAGCAGAGTGAAAGAGACAGTAGTAGAGTGTAAGAGATAGTAGCAGAGTGTAAGAGACAGTAACAGAGTGTAAGAGATAGTAGCAGAGTGTAAGAGACAGTAACAGTGTGTAAGAGGGTGTAACAGCGTGTAAGAGAGTGTAACAGCATGTAAGAGAGTGTAACAGAGTGTAAGGGAGTGTAAGAGACAGTAACAGAGTGTAAGGGGGTGTAAGAGACAGTAGAAGAGTGTAGGAGAGTGTAGGAGAGTGTAAGAGAGTGTAATAGACAGTAACAGAGTGTAAGAGACAGTAACAGAGTGTAAGAGACAGCAGCAGAGTGTAAGAGAGTGTAAGAGACAGTAACAGAGTGTAAGAGAGTGTAACAGAGTGTAAGAGACAGTAACAGAGTGTAAGAGACAGTAACAGAGTATACGAGAGTGTAGTAGAGTGTAAGAGACAGTAACAGAGCGTAAGAGACAGTAGCAGTGTGTAAGAGACAGAAGCAAAGTGAAAGAGAGAGTAGCAGAGTGTAATAGACAGTAGCAGAGTGTAAGAGACAGTAGCAGAGTGTAAGAGAGTGTAAGAGACAGTAACAGAGTGTAAGAGAGTGTAACAGCGTGTAAGAGAGTGTAACAGAGTGTAAGAGACAGTAAGAGAGTGTAAGAGAGTGTAAGAGACAGTAACAGAGTGTAGGAGAGTGTAAGAGACAGTAACAGAGTGTAAGTGACAGTAACAGAGTGTAAGAGACAGCAGCAGAGTGTAAGAGAGTGTAACATAGTGTAAGAGAGTGTAAGAGACAGTAGCAGAGTGTAATAGACAGTAACAGAGTGTAATAGAGTGTAAGAGACAGTAGCAGAGTGTAAGAGACAATAGCAGAGTGTAAGAGACAGTAGCAGAGTGTAACATAGTGTAAGAGAGTGTTATAGACAGTAGCAGAGTGTAAGAGACAGTAACAGAGTGTAAGAGACAGTAACAGAGTGAAAGAGACAGTAGCAGAGTGAAAGAGACAGTAGTAGAGTGTAGTAGAGTGTAAGAGATAGGAGTGTAAGAGACAGTAACAGAGTGTAAGAGACAGTAACAGAGTGTAAGAGACAGCAGTAGAGTGTAAGAGAGTGTAATAGACAGTAACAGAGTGTACGAGAGTGTAGTAGAGTGTAAGAGACAGTAGCAGAGTGTAAGAGAGTGTAACAGGGTGTAAGAGACAGTAACAGAGTATAGGAGACAGTAACAGAGTGTAAGAGACAGTAACAGAGTGTACGAGACAGTAACATAGTGTAAGATACAGTAACATAGTGTAAGATACAGTAACAGAGCGTAAGAGATAGTAGCAGAGTGTAAGAGACAGTAGCAGAGTGAAAGAGACAGTAGCAGAGTGTTAGAGACAGTAGCAGAGTGTAAGAAACAGTAACAGAGTGTAAGAGACAGTAGCAGAGTGTAGGAGAGTGTAAGAGACAGTAACAGTGTGTAAGAGGGTGTAACAGCGTGTAAGAGAGTGTAACAGAGTGTAAGAGAGTGTAAGAGACAGTAACAGAGTGTAAGAGGGTGTAAGAGACAGTAGCAGAGTGTAAGAGAGTGTAAGAGACAATAGCAGAGTGTAAGAGACAGTAGCAGAGTGTAATAGACTGTAGCAGAGTGTAACAGTGTAAGAGAGTGTAAGAGACAGTAGCAGAGTGTAAGAGACAATAGCAGAGTGTAAGAGACAGTAGCAGAGTGTAATAGACTGTAGCAGAGTGTAACATAGTGTAAGAGAGTGTAAGAGACAGTAGCAGAGTGTAATAGACAGTAACAGAGTGTACGAGAGTGTTATAGACAGTAGCAGAGTGTAATAGACTGTAGCAGAGTGTAACATAGTGTAAGAGAGTGTAAGAGACAGTAACAGAGTGTAAGAGACAGTAACAGAGTGTAAGAGGGTGTAAGAGACAGTAGGAGAGTGTAAGAGAGTGTAAGAGAGTGTAAGAGAGTGTAAGAGAGTGTAAGAGACAGTAACAGAGTGTAAGAGACAGCAGCAGAGTGTAAGAGAGTGTAACAGAGTATAGGAGACAGTAACAGAGTATAGGAGACAGTAACAGAGTATAGGAGACAGTAACAGAGTGTAAGAGAGTGTAAGAGACAGTTACAGAGTGTAAGAGAGTGTAACATAGTGTAAGAGACAGTAACAGAGTGTAAGAGACAGCAGAAGAGTGTAAGAGAGTTGAAGAGACAGTCGCAGAGTGTAATAGACAGTAAGAGTGTAAGAGAGTGTTATAGACAGTAGCAGAGTGTAAGAGACAATAGCAGAGTGTAATAGACTGGAGCAGAGTGTAACATAGTGTAAGACAGTGTAAGAGACTGTAGCAGAGTGTAATAGACAGTAACAGAGTGTAAGAGAGTGTTATAGACAGTAGCAGAGTGTAAGAGACAATAGCAGAGTGTAAGAGACAGTAGCAGAGTGTAATAGACAGCAGCAGAGTGTAAGAGAGTGTAAGAGACAGTAGCAGAGTGTAATAGACAGTAACAGAGTGTAAGAGAGTGTTATAGACAGTAGCAGAGTGTAAGAGACAATAGCAGAGTGTAAGAGACAGTAGCAGAGTGTAATAGACTGTAGCAGAGTGTAACATAGTGTAAGAGAGTGTAAGAGACAGTAGCAGAGTGTAATAGACAGTAACAGAGTGTAAGAGAGTGTTATAGACAGTAGCAGAGTGTAAGAGAGTGTAAGAGACAGTTACAGAGTGTAAGAGAGTGTAACAGAGTGTAAGAGAGTGTAAGAGACAGTAACATAGTGTAGGAGAGTGTAAGAGACAGTAACAGAGTGTAAGAGACAGTAGCAGAGTGTAAGAGAGTGTAAGAGAGTGTTATAGACAGTAGCAGAGTGTAAGGGACAATAGCAGAGTGTAAGAGACAGTAGCAGAGTGTAATAGACTGTAGCAGAGTGTAAAATAGTGTAAGAGAGTGTAAGAGACAGTAGCAGAGTGTAATAGACAGTAATAGAGTGTAAGAGAGTGTTATAGACAGTAGCAGAGTTTAAGAGACAGTAACAGAGTGTAAGAGACAGTAAGAGTGTAAGAGGGTGTAAGAGACAGTAGCAGAGTGTAAGAGAGTGTAAGAGAGTGTAAGAGACAGTAACAGAGTGTAAGAGACAGTAACAGAGTGTAAGAGACAGCAGCAGAGTGTAAGAGAGTGTAACAGAGTATAGGAGACAGTAACAGAGTATAGGAGACAGTAACAGAGTGTAAGAGAGTGTAAGAGACAGTTACAGAGTGTAAGAGAGTGTAACATAGTGTAAGAGACAGTAACAGAGTGTAAGAGACAGCAGAAGAGTGTAAGAGAGTTGAAGAGACAGTCGCAGAGTGTAATAGACAGTAACAGAGTGTAAGAGAGTGTTATAGACAGTAGCAGAGTGTAAGAGACAATAGCAGAGTGTAATAGACTGGAGCAGAGTGTAACATAGTGTAAGAGAGTGTAAGAGACTGTAGCAGAGTGTAATAGACAGTAACAGAGTGTAAGAGAGTGTTATAGACAGTAGCAGTGTGTAAGAGACAATAGCAGAGTGTAAGAGACAGTAGCAGAGTGTAATAGACAGCAGCAGAGTGTAAGAGAGTGTAAGAGACAGTAGCAGAGTGTAATAGACAGTAACAGAGTGTAAGAGAGTGTTATAGACAGTAGCAGAGTGTAAGAGACAATAGCAGAGTGTAAGAGACAGTAGCAGAGTGTAATAGACTGTAGCAGAGTGTAACAGTGTAAGAGAGTGTAAGAGACAGTAGCAGAGTGTAATAGACATTAACAGAGTGTAAGAGAGTGTTATAGACAGTAGCAGAGTTTAAGAGACAGTAACAGAGTGTAAGAGGGTGTAAGAGACAGTAGCAGAGTGTAGGAGGGTGTAAGAGACAGTAGCAGAGTGTAGGAGAGTGTAAGAGAGTGTAAGAGACAGTAACAGAGTGTAAGAGATAGTAACAGAGTGTAAGAGACAGCAGCAGAGTGTGAGAGTGTAACAGAGTGTAAGAGACAGTAACAGAGCGTAAGAGACAGTAGCAGAGTGTAAGAGACAGAAGCAGAGTGAAAGAGAGAGTAGCAGAGTGTAAGAGACAGTAGCAGAGAGTAAGAGACAGTAGCAGAGTGTAAGAGAGTGTAATAGACAGTAACAGAGTGTAAGAGAGTGTAACAGCATGTAAGAGAGTGTAACAGAGTGTAAGAGAGTGTAAGAGACAGTAACAGAGTGTAAGAGACAGTAACAGAGTGTAAGAGACAGCAGCAGAGTGTAAGAGTGTGTAACATAGTGTAAGAGAGTGAAAGAGATAGTAGCAGAGTGTAAGAGACAGTAACAGAGTGTAATAGAGTGTAAGAGACAGTAGCAGAGTGTAAGAGACAATAGCAGAGTGTAAGAGACAGTAGCAGAGTGTAATAGACTGTAGCAGAGTGTAACAGAGTGTAAGAGAGTGTAAGAGACAATAGCAGAGTGTAATAGACAGTAACAGAGTGTAAGAGAGTGTTATAGACAGTAGCAGAGTGCAAGAGACAATAGCAGAGTGTAAGAGACAGTAGCAGAGTGTAATATACAGTAACAGAGTGTAAGAGACAGTAACAGAGTGTAAGAGACAGCAGCAGAGTGTAAGAGTGTAAGAGACAGTAACAGAGTGTAAGAGAGTGTAACAGAGTGTAAGAGACAGTAACAGAGTGTACGAGACAGTAACAGAGTGTACGAGACAGTAACAGAGTGTACGAGACAGTAACAGAGTGTAAGAGACAGTAACAGAGTATACGAGAGTGTAGTAGAGTGTAAGAGACAGTAACACAGCGTAAGAGACAGTAGCAGTGTGTAAGAGACAGAAGCAAAGTGAAAGAGAGAGTAGCAGAGTGTAAGAGACAGTAGCAGAGTGTAAGAGACAGTAGCAGAGTGTAAGAGTGTAAGAGACAGTAACAGAGTGTAAGAGAGTGTAACAGCGTGTAAGAGAGTGTAACAGAGTGTAAGAGACAGTAAGAGAGTGTAACAGAGTGTAAGAGACAGTAACAGAGTGTAGGAGAGTGTAAGAGACAGTAACGGAGTGTAAGAGACAGTAACAGAGTGTAAGAGACAGCAGCAGAGTGTTAGAGAGTGTAACATAGTGTAAGAGAGTGTAAGAGACAGTAGCAGAGTGTAATAGACAGTAACAGAGTGTAATAGAGTGTAAGAGACAGTAGCAGAGTGTAAGAGACAGTAGCAGAGTGTAATAGACTGTAGCAGAGTGTAACAGAGTGTAAGAGAGTGTAAGAGACAATAGCAGAGTGTAATAGACAGTAACAGAGTGTAAGAGAGTGTTATAGACAGTAGCAGAGTGCAAGAGACAATAGCAGAGTGTAAGAGACAGTAGCAGAGTGTAATAGACTGTAACAGAGTGTAACAGAGTGTAAGAGAGTGTAAGAGACAGTAGCGGAGTGTAATAGACAGTAACAGAGTGTAAGAGAGTGTTATAGACAGTAGCAGAGTGTTATAGACAATAGCAGAGTGTAAGAGACAGTAGCAGAGTTTAATAGACAGCAGCAGAGTGTAAGAGAGTGTAAGAGACAGTAGCAGAGTGTAATAGACAGTAACAGAGTGTAAGAGAGTGTTATAGACAGTATCAGAGTGTAAGAGACAATAGCAGAGTGTAAGAGACAGTAGCAGAGTGTAATAGACTGTAGCAGAGTGTAACATAGTGTAAGAGAGTGTAAGAGACAGTAGCAGAGTGTAATAGACAGTAACAGAGTGTAAGAGAGTGTTATAGACAGTAGCAGAGTGTAAGAGAGTGTAAGAGACAGTTACAGAGTGTAAAAGAGTGTAACAGAGTGTAAGAGAGTGTAAGAGACAGTAACATAGTGTAGGAGAGTGTAAGAGACAGTAACAGAGTGTAAGAGACAGTAACAGAGTGTAAGAGGGTGTAAGAGACAGTAGCAGAGTGTAGGAGAGTGTAAGAGAGTGTAAGAGACAGTAAGAGTGTAAGAGACAGTAACAGAGTGTAGGATACAGCAGCAGAGTGTAAGAGAGTGTAACAGAGTGTAAGAGACAGTAACAGAGCGTAAGAGACAGTAGCAGAGTGTAAGAGACAGAAGCAGAGTGAAAGAGAGAGTAGCAGAGTGTAAGAGACAGTAGCAGAGTGTAAGAGACAGTAGCAGAGTGTAAGAGAGTGTAAGAGACAGTAACAGAGTGTAAGAGAGTGTAACAGCATGTAAGAGAGTGTAACAGAGTGTAAGAGAGTGTAAGAGACAGTAACAGAGTGTAGTAGAGTGTAAGAGACAGTAACAGAGTGTAAGAGACAGTAACAGAGTGTAAGAGACAGCAGCAGAGTGTAAGAGAGTGTAACATAGTGTAAGAGAGTGAAAGAGACAGTAGCAGAGTGTAATAGACAGTAACAGAGTGTAGGAGAGTGTCAGAGACAGTAACAGAGTGTAAGAGTCAGCAGCAGAGTGTAAGAGAGTGTAACATAGTGTAAGAGAGTGTAAGAGACAGTAGCAGAGTGTAATAGACAGTAACAGAGTGTAAGAGAGTGTTATAGACAGTAGCAGAGTGTAAGATACAGTAGCAGAGTGTAAGAGACAGTAACAGAGTGTAAAAGACAGTAACAGAGTGTAAGAGACAGTAGCAGAGTGAAAGAGACAGTAGTAGAGTGTAGTAGAGTGTAAGAGAGTGTCACATGGCATATACCGTCCTCTAGGATCACATAGTCCTGAATGATCTCAGTATACTGTGAACGTCTTTGGGGATCTCTTCGCGTAGACCTCGTAAACCTGTGTAAGAGACAGTAAAAGAGTGTATGAGACAGTAGTGGAGTGTAAGAAAGTGTAACAGAGTATAGGAGACAGTAACAGAGTGTAAGAGAGTGTAAGAGACAGTTACAGAGTGTAAGAGAGTGTAACAGAGTGTAACAGAGTGTAAGAGACAGTAACAGCGTGTAAGAGACAGCAGCAGAGTGTAAGAGAGTGTAAGAGACAGTAGCAGAGTGTAATAGACAGTAACAGAGTGTAAGAGAGTGTTATAGACAGTAGCAGAGTGTTATAGACAATAGCAGAGTGTAAGAGACAGTAGCAGAGTGTAACATAGTGTAAGAGAGTGTAAGAGACAGTAGCAGAGTGTAATAGACAGTAACAGAGTGTAAGAGAGTGTTATAGACAGTAGCAGAGTGTAAGAGAGTGTAAGAGACAGTTACAGAGTGTAAGAGAGTGTAACAGAGTGTAAGAGAGTGTAAGAGACAGTAACATAGTGTAGGAGAGTGTAAGAGACAGTAACAGAGTGTAAGAGACAGTAGCAGAGTGTAAGAGAGTGTAAGAGAGTGTTATAGACAGTAGCAGAGTGTAAGGGACAATAGCAGAGTGTAAGAGACAGTAGCAGAGTGTAATAGACTGTAGCAGAGTGTAAAATACTGTAAGAGAGTGTAAGAGACAGTAGCAGAGTGTAATAGACAGTAACAGAGTGTAAGAGAGTGTTATAGACAGTAGCAGAGTGTAAGAGAGTGTAAGAGACAGTTACAGAGTGTAAGAGAGTGTAACAGAGTGTAAGAGAGTGTAAGAGACAGTAACATAGTGTAGGAGAGTGTAAGAGACAGTAACAGAGTGTAAGAGACAGTAGCAGAGTGTAAGAGAGTGTAAGAGAGTGTTATAGACAGTAGCAGAGTGTAAGGGACAATAGCAGAGTGTAAGAGACAGTAGCAGAGTGTAATAGACTGTAGCAGAGTGTAAAATAGTGTAAGAGAGTGTAAGAGACAGTAGCAGAGTGTAATAGACAGTAATAGAGTGTAAGAGAGTGTTATAGACAGTAGCAGAGTTTAAGAGACAGTAACAGAGTGTAAGAGACAGTAAGAGTGTAAGAGGGTGTAAGAGACAGTAGCAGAGTGTAGGAGAGTATAAGAGAGTGTAAGAGACAGTAACAGAGTGTAAGAGACAGCAGCAGAGTGTAAGAGACAGTAACAGAGTGTAAGAGAGTGTAACAGAGTGTAAGAGACAGTAACAGAGTGTACGAGAGTGTAGTAGAGTGTAAGAGACAGTAACAGAGCATAAGAGACAGTAACAGAGCATAAGAGACAGAAGCAGAGTGTAAGAGACAGAAACAGAGTGAAAGAGAGAGTAGCAGAGTGTAAGAGACAGTAGCAGAGTGTAAGAGAGTGTAAGAGAAATTAACAGAGTGTAATAGAGTGTAACAGCGTGTAAGAGAGTGTAACAGAGTGTAAGAGAGTGTAGGAGACAGTAACAGAGTGTAGGAGAGTGTAAGAGACAGTAACAGAGTGTAAGAGACAGTAACAGAGTGTAAGAGACAGCAGCAGAGTGTAAGAGAGTGTAACATAGTGTAAGAGAGTGAAAGAGACAGTAGCAGAGTGTAATAGACAGCAACAGAGTGTAAGACAGTGTTATAGACAGTAGCAGAGTGTAAGAGACAATAGCAGAGTGGAAGAGACAGTAACAGAGTGTAAGAGACAGTAACATAGTGTAAGAGACAGTAACAGAGTGTATGAGAGTGTAGTAGAGTGTAAGAGACAGTAACAGAGCGTAAGAGATAGTAGCAGAGTGTAAGAGACAGTAGCAGAGTGAAAGAGACAGTAGCAGAGTGTAAGAGACAGTAACAGAGTGTAAGAGATAGTAGCAGAGTGTAAGAGAGTGTAAGAGACAGTAACAGTGTGTAAGAGGGTGTAACAGCGTGTAAGAGAGTGTAACAGCATGTAAGAGAGTGTAACAGAGTGTAAGGGAGTGTAAGAGACAGTAACAGAGTGTAAGGGGGTGTAAGAGACTGTAGAAGAGTGTAGGAGAGTGTAGGAGAGTGTAAGAGAGTGTAATAGACAGTAACAGAGTGTAAGAGACAGTAACAGAGTGTAAGAGACAGCAGCAGAGTGTAAGAGAGTGTAAGAGACAGTAAGAGAGTGTAACAGAGTGTAAGAGACAGTAACAGAGTGTACGAGACAGTAACAGAGTGTAAGAGACAGTAACAGAGTGTAAGAGACAGTAACAGAGTATACGAGAGTGTAGTAGAGTGTAAGAGACAGTAACAGAGCGTAAGAGACAGTAGCAGTGTGTAAGAGACAGAAGCAAAGTGAAAGAGAGAGTAGCAGAGTGTAAGAGACAGTAGCAGAGTGTAAGAGACAGTAGCAGAGTGTAAGAGTGTAAGAGACAGTAACAGAGTGTAAGAGAGTGTAACAGCGTGTAAGAGAGTGTAACAGAGTGTAAGAGACAGTAAGAGAGTGTAACAGAGTGTAAGAGACAGTAACAGAGTGTAGGAGAGTGTAAGAGACAGTAACGGAGTGTAAGAGACAGTAACAGAGTGTAAGAGACAGCAGCAGAGTGTAAGAGAGTGTAACATAGTGTAAGAGAGTGTAAGAGACAGTAGCAGAGTGTAATAGACAGTAACAGAGTGTAATAGAGTGTAAGAGACAGTAGCAGAGTGTAATAGACTGTAACAGAGTGTAAGAGAGTGTAAGAGACAATAGCAGAGTGTAATAGACAGTAATAGAGTGTAAGAGAGTGTTATAGACAGTAGCAGAGTGCAAGAGACAATAGCAGAGTGTAAGAGACAGTAGCCGAGTGTAATAGACTGTAACAGAGTGTAACAGAGTGTAAGAGAGTGTAAGAGACAGTAGCGGAGTGTAATAGACAGTAAGAGAGTGTAAGAGAGTGTTATAGACAGTAGCAGAGTGTTATAGACAATAGCAGAGTGTAAGAGACAGTAGCAGAGTGTAATAGACAGCAGCAGAGTGTAAGAGAGTGTAAGAGACAGTAGCAGAGTGTAATAGACAGTAACAGAGTGTAAGAGAGTGTTATAGACAGTATCAGAGTGTAAGAGACAATAGCAGAGTGTAAGAGACAGTAGCAGAGTGTAATAGACTGTAGCAGAGTGTAACATAGTGTAAGAGAGTGTAAGAGACAGTAGCAGAGTGTAATGGACAGTAACAGAGTGTAAGAGAGTGTTATAGACAGTAGCAGAGTGTAAGAGAGTGTAAGAGACAGTTACAGAGTGTAAGAGAGTGTAACAGAGTGTAAGAGAGTGTAAGAGACAGTAACATAGTGTAGGAGAGTGTAAGAGACAGTAACAGAGTGTAAGAGACAGTAACAGAGTGTAAGAGGGTGTAAGAGACAGTAGCAGAGTGTAGGAGAGTGTAAGAGAGTGTAAGAGACAGTAAGAGTGTAAGAGACAGTAACAGAGTGTAAGAGACAGCAGCCGAGTGTAAGAGAGTGTAACAGAGTGTAAGAGACAGTAACAGAGCGTAAGAGTCAGTAGCAGAGTGTAAGAGACAGAAGCAGAGTGAAAGAGAGAGTAGCAGAGTGTAAGAGACAGTAGCAGAGTGTAAGAGACAGTAGCAGAGTGTAAGAGAGTGTAAGAGACAGTAACAGAGTGTAAGAGAGTGTAACAGCATGTAAGAGAGTGTAACAGAGTGTAAGAGAGTGTAAGAGACAGTAACAGAGTGTAGTAGAGTGTAAGAGACAGTAACAGAGTGTAAGAGACAGTAACAGAGTGTAAGAGACAGCAGCAGAGTGTAAGAGAGTGTAACATAGTGTAAGAGAGTGAAAGAGACAGTAGCAGAGTGTAATAGACAGTAACAGAGTGTAAGAGAGTGTTATAGACAGTAGCAGAGTGTAAGAGACAATAGCAGAGTGTAAGATACAGTAGCAAAGTGTAAGAGACAGTAACAGAGTGTAAGAGACAGTAGCAGAGTGAAAGAGGCAGTAGTAGAGTGTAGTAGAGTGTACCAGAGTGTCACATGGCATATACCGTCCTCTAGGATCACATAGTCCTGAATGATCTCAGTATACTGTGAACGTCTTTGGGGATCTCTTCGCGTAGACATCGTAAACCTGTGTAAGAGACAGTAAAAGAGTATATGAGACAGTAGCGGAGTGTAAGAGAGTGTGACAGAGCATAGGAGACAGTAACAGAGTATAGGAGACGGTAACAGAGTGTAAGAGACAGCAGCAGAGTGTAAGAGAGTGTAACATAGTGTAAGAGAGTGAAAGAGACAGTAGCAGAGTGTAATAGACAGTAACAGAGTGTAGGAGAGTGTAACAGCGTGTAAGAGAGTGTAACAGAGTGTAAGAGAGTGTAAGAGACAGTAACAGAGTGTAGGAGAGTGTAAGAGACAGTAACAGAGTGTAAGAGACAGTAACAGAGTGTAAGAGACAGTAACAGAGTGTAAGAGACAGCAGCAGAGTGTAAGAGAGTGTAACATAGTGTAAGAGAGTGAAAGAGACAGTAGCAGAGTGGAATAGACAGTAACAGAGTGTAGGAGAGTGTCAGAGACAGTAACAGAGTGTAAGAGTCAGCAGCAGAGTGTAAGAGAGTGTAACATAGTGTAAGAGAGTGTAAGAGACAGTAGCAGAGTGTAATAGACAGTAACAGAGTGTAAGAGAGTGTTATAGACAGTAGCAGAGTGTAAGAGACAATAGCAGAGTGTAAGATACAGTAGCAGAGTGTAAGAGACAGTAACAGAGTGTAAAAGACAGTAACAGAGTGTAAGAGACAGTAGCAGAGTGAAAGAGACAGTAGTAGAGTGTAGTAGAGTGTAAGAGAGTGTCACATGGCATATACCGTCCTCTAGGATCACATAGTCCTGAATGATCTCAGTATACTGTGAACGTCTTTGGGGATCTCTTCGCGTAGACCTCGTAAACCTGTGTAAGAGACAGTAAAAGAGTATATGAGACAGTAGTGGAGTGTAAGAAAGTGTAACAGAGTATAGGAGACAGTAACAGAGTGTAAGAGAGTGTAAGAGACAGTTACAGAGTGTAAGAGAGTGTAACAGAGTGTAAGAGACAGTAACAGAGTGTAAGAGACAGCAGCAGAGTGTAAGAGAGTGTGAGAGACAGTAGCAGAGTGTAATAGACAGTAACAGAGTGTAAGAGAGTGTTATAGACAGTAGCAGAGTGTTATAGACAATAGCAGAGTGTAAGAGACAGTAGCAGAGTGTAATAGACAGCAGCAGAGTGTAAGAGAGTGTAAGAGACAGTAGCAGAGTGTAATAGACAGTAACAGAGTGTAAGAGAGTGTTATAGACAGTAGCAGAGTGTAAGAGACAATAGCAGAGTGTAAGAGACAGTAGCAGAGTGTAATAGACTGTAGCAGAGTGTAACATAGTGTAAGAGAGTGTAAGAGACAGTAGCAGAGTGTAATAGACAGTAACAGAGTGTAAGAGAGTGTTATAGACAGTAGCAGAGTTTAAGAGACAGTAACAGAGTGTAAGAGACAGTAACAGAGTGTAAGAGGGTGTAAGAGACAGTAGCAGAGTGTAGGAGAGTGTAAGAGAGTGTAAGAGACAGTAACAGAGTGTAAGAGACAGTAACAGAGTGTAAGAGACAGCAGCAGAGTGTAAGAGAGTGTAACAGAGTATAGGAGACAGTAACAGAGTATAGGAGACAGTAACAGAGTGTAAGAGAGTGTAAGAGACAGTTACAGAGTGTAAGAGAGTGTAACATAGTGTAAGAGACAGTAACAGAGTGTAAGAGACAGCAGAAGAGTGTAAGAGAGTTGAAGAGACAGTCGCAGAGTGTAATAGACAGTAACAGAGTGTAAGAGAGTGTTATAGACAGTAGCAGAGTGTAAGAGACAATAGCAGAGTGTAATAGACTGGAGCAGAGTGTAACATAGTGTAAAAGAGTGTAAGAGACTGTAGCAGAGTGTAATAGACAGTAACAGAGTGTAAGAGAGTGTTATAGACAGTAGCAGAGTGTAAGAGACAATAGCAGAGTGTAAGAGACAGTAGCAGAGTGTAATAGACAGCAGCAGAGTGTAAGAGAGTGTAAGAGACAGTAGCAGAGTGTAATAGACAGTAACAGAGTGTAAGAGAGTGTTATAGACAGTAGCAGAGTGTAAGAGAGTGTAAGAGACAGTTACAGAGTGTAAGAGAGTGTAACAGAGTGTAAGAGAGTGTAAGAGACAGTAACATAGTGTATGAGAGTGTAAGAGACAGTAACAGAGTGTAAGAGACAGTAGCAGAGTGTAAGAGAGTGTAAGAGAGTGTTATAGACAGTAGCAGAGTGTAAGGGACAATAGCAGAGTGTAAGAGACAGTAGCAGAGTGTAATAGACTGTAGCAGAGTGTAAAATAGTGTAAGAGAGTGTAAGAGACAGTAGCAGAGTGTAATAGACAGTAATAGAGTGTAAGAGAGTGTTATAGACAGTAGCAGAGTTTAAGAGACAGTAACAGAGTGTAAGAGACAGTAAGAGTGTAAGAGGGTGTAAGAGACAGTAGCAGAGTGTAGGAGAGTGTAAGAGAGTGTAAGAGACAGTAACAGAGTGTAAGAGACAGCAACAGAGTGTAAGAGACAGCAGCAGAGTGTAAGAGACAGTAACAGAGTGTAAGAGACAGTAACAGAGTGTACGAGAGTGTAGTAGAGTGTAAGAGACAGTAACAGAGCATAAGAGACAGTAACAGAGCATAAGAGACAGAAGCAGAGTGAAAGAGACAGAAACAGAGTGAAAGAGAGAGTAGCAGAGTGTAAGAGACAGTAGCAGAGTGTAAGAGAGTGTAAGAGAGTGTAACAGAGTGTAAGAGAGTGTAAGAGACAGTAACAGAGTGTAGTAGAGTGTAAGAGACAGTAACAGAGTGTAAGAGACAGTAACAGAGTGTAAGAGACAGCAGCAGAGTGTAAGAGAGTGTAACATAGTGTAAGAGAGTGAAAGAGACAGTAGCAGAGTGTAATAGACAGTAACAGAGTGTAAGAGAGTGTTATAGACAGTAGCAGAGTGTAAGAGACAATAGCAGAGTGTAAGATACAGTAGCAAAGTGTAAGAGACAGTAACAGAGTGTAAGAGACAGTAGCAGAGTGAAAGAGGCAGTAGTAGAGTGTAGTAGAGTGTACCAGAGTGTCACATGGCATATACCGTCCTCTAGGATCACATAGTCCTGAATGATCTCAGTATACTGTGAACGTCTTTGGGGATCTCTTCGCGTAGACATCGTAAACCTGTGTAAGAGACAGTAAAAGAGTATATGAGACAGTAGCGGAGTGTAAGAGAGTGTGACAGAGCATAGGAGACAGTAACAGAGTATAGGAGACGGTAACAGAGTGTAAGAGACAGCAGCAGAGTGTAAGAGAGTGTAACATAGTGTAAGAGAGTGAAAGAGACAGTAGCAGAGTGTAATAGACAGTAACAGAGTGTAGGAGAGTGTAACAGCGTGTAAGAGAGTGTAACAGAGTGTAAGAGAGTGTAAGAGACAGTAACAGAGTGTAGGAGAGTGTAAGAGACAGTAACAGAGTGTAAGAGACAGTAACAGAGTGTAAGAGACAGTAACAGAGTGTAATAGACAGTAACAGAGTGTAGGAGAGTGTCAGAGACAGTAACAGAGTGTAAGAGTCAGCAGCAGAGTGTAAGAGAGTGTAACATAGTGTAAGAGAGTGTAAGAGACAGTAGCAGAGTGTAATAGACAGTAACAGAGTGTAAGAGTCAGCAGCAGAGTGTAAGAGAGTGTAACATAGTGTAAGAGAGTGTTATAGACTGTAGCAGAGTGTAAGAGACAATAGCAGAGTGTAAGATACAGTAGCAGAGTGTAAGAGACAGTAACAGAGTGTAAAAGACAGTAACAGAGTGTAAGAGACAGTAGCAGAGTGAAAGAGACAGTAGTAGAGTGTAGTAGAGTGTAAGAGAGTGTCACATGGCATATACCGTCCTCTAGGATCACATAGTCCTGAATGATCTCAGTATACTGTGAACGACTTTGGGGATCTCTTCGCGTAGACCTCGTAAACCTGTGTAAGAGACAGTAAAAGAGTATATGAGACAGTAGTGGAGTGTAAGAAATTGTAACAGAGTATAGGAGACAGTAACAGAGTGTAAGAGAGTGTAAGAGACAGTTACAGAGTGTAAGAGAGTGTAACAGAGTGTAAGAGACAGTAACAGAGTGTAAGAGACAGCAGCAGAGTGTAAGAGAGTGTAAGAGACAGTAGCAGAGTGTAATAGACAGTAACAGAGTGTAAGAGAGTGTTATAGACAGTAGCAGAGTGTTATAGACAATAGCAGAGTGTAAGAGACAGTAGCAGAGTGTAATAGACAGCAGCAGAGTGTAAGAGAGTGTAAGAGACAGTAGCAGAGTGTAATAGACAGTAACAGAGTGTAAGAGAGTGTTATAGACAGTAGCAGAGTGTAAGAGACAATAGCAGAGTGTAAGAGACAGTAGCAGAGTGTAAGAGAGTGTTATAGACAGTAGCAGAGTGTAGGAGAGTGTAAGAGAGTGTAAGAGACAGTAGCAGAGTGTAATAGACAGTAACAGAGTGTAAGAGAGTGTTATAGACAGTAGCAGAGTTTAAGAGACAGTAACAGAGTGTAAGAGACAGTAACAGAGTGTAAGAGGGTGTAAGAGACAGTAGCAGAGTGTAGGAGAGTGTAAGAGAGTGTAAGAGAGTGTAAGAGACAGTAACAGAGTGTAAGAGACAGTAACAGAGTGTAAGAGACAGCAGCAGAGTGTAAGAGAGTGTAACAGAGTATAGGAGACAGTAACAGAGTATAGGAGACAGTAACAGAGTGTAAGAGAGTGTAAGAGACAGTTACAGAGTGTAAGAGAGTGTAACACAGTGTAAGAGACAGTAACAGAGTGTAAGAGACAGTAGCACAGTGTAATAGACTGTAGCAGAGTGTAACATAGTGTAAGAGAGTGTAAGAGACAGTAGCAGAGTGTAATAGACAGTAACAGAGTGTAAGAGAGTGTTATAGACAGTAGCAGAGTGTAAGAGACAATATCAGAGTGTAATAGAGTGTAGCAGAGTGTAATAGAGTGTAGCAGAGTGTAAGAGAGTGTAAGAGACAGTAGCAGAGTGTAATAGACAGTAACAGAGTGTAAGAGAGTGTTATAGACAGTTGCAGAGTGTAAGAGACAATAGCAGAGTGTAAGATACAGTAGAAGAGTGTAAGAGACTGTAACAGAGTGTAAGAGACAGTAACAGAGTGTAAGAGACAGTAACAGAGTGTAAGAGACAGTAGCAGAGTGAAAGAGACATTAGTAGAGTGTAGTAGAGTGTAAGAGAGAGTCACGTGGCATACACCGTCCTCTAGGACCACATGGTCCCGAATGATCTCAGTATACTGTGAACGTCTTTGGGTATCTCTTCGCGTAGACGTCGTAAACCTGTGTAAGAGACAGTAACAGAGTATATGAGACAGCAGCAGAGTGTAAGAGAGTGTAACATAGCGTAAGACAGTGTAAGAGACAGTAGCAGAGTGAAAGAGACAGTAGCAGAGTGTAAGAGACAGTAGCAGAGTGTAAGAAACAGTAACAGAGTGTAAGAGATAGTAGCAGAGTGTAAGAGAGTGTAAGAGACAGTAACAGTGTGTAAGAGGGTGTAACAGCGTGTAAGAGAGTGTAACAGCATGTAAGAGAGTGTAACAGAGTGTAAGGGAGTGTAAGAGACAGTAACAGAGTGTAAGGGGGTGTAAGAGACAGTAGAAGAGTGTAGGAGAGTGTAAGAGAGTGTAAGAGAGTGTAATAGACAGTAACAGAGTGTAAGAGACAGTAAAAGAGTGTAAGAGACAGCAGCAGAGTGTAAGAGAGTGTAAGAGACAGTAACAGAGTGTAAGAGACAGTAACAGAGTATACGAGAGTGTAGTACAGTGTAAGACACAGTAACAGAGCGTAAGAGATAGTAGCAGAGTGTAAGAGACAGTAGCAGAGTGAAAGAGACAGTAGCAGAGTGTTAGAGACAGTAGCAGAGTGTAAGAAACAGTAACAGAGTGTAAGAGACAGTAACAGAGTGTAAGAGAGTGTAAGAGACAGTAACAGTGTGTAAGAGGGTGTAACAGCGTGTAAGAGAGTGTAACAGCGTGTAAGAGAGTGTAACAGAGTGTAAGAGAGTGTAAGAGACAATAACAGAGTGTAAGAGGGTGTAAGAGACAGTAGCAGAGTGTAAGAGAGTGTAAGAGAGTGTTATAGACAGTAGCAGAGTGTAAGAGACAATAGCAGAGTGTAAGAGACAGTAGCAGAGTGTAATAGACTGTAGCAGAGTGTAACAGTGTAAGAGAGTGTAAGAGACAGTAGCAGAGTGTAATAGACAGTAACAGAGTGTACGAGAGTGTTATAGACAGTAGCAGAGTGTAAGAGACAGTAACAGAGTGTAAGAGACAGTAACAGAGTGTAAGAGACAGCAGCAGAGTGTAAGAGAGTGTAACAGAGTATAGGAGACAGTAACAGAGTATAGGAGACAGTAACAGAGTGTAAGAGAGTGTAAGAGACAGTTACAGAGTGTAAGAGAGTGTAACATAGTGTAAGAGACAGTAACAGAGTGTAAGAGACAGCAGAAGAGTGTAAGAGAGTTGAAGAGACAGTCGCAGAGTGTAATAGACAGTAACAGAGTGTAAGAGAGTGTTATAGACAGTAGCAGAGTGTAAGAGACAATAGCAGAGTGTAATAGACTGGAGCAGAGTGTAAAATAGTGTAAGAGAGTGTAAGAGACTGTAGCAGAGTGTAATAGACAGTAACAGAGTGTAAGAGAGTGTTATAGACAGTAGCAGAGTGTAAGAGACAATAGCAGAGTGTAAGAGACAGTAGCAGAGTGTAATAGACAGCAGCAGAGTGTAAGAGAGTGTAAGAGACAGTAGCAGAGTGTAATAGACAGTAACAGAGTGTAAGAGAGTGTTATAGACAGTAGCAGAGTGTAAGAGACAATAGCAGAGTGTAAGAGACAGTAGCAGAGTGTAATAGACTGTAGCAGAGTGTAACAGTGTAAGAGAGTGTAAGAGACAGTAGCAGAGTGTAATAGACATTAACAGAGTGTAAGAGAGTGTTATAGACAGTAGCAGAGTTTAAGAGACAGTAACAGAGTGTAAGAGACAGTAACAGAGTGTAAGAGGGTGTAAGAGACAGTAGCAGAGTGTAGGAGAGTGTAAGAGAGTGTAAGAGACAGTAACAGAGTGTAAGAGACAGTAACAGAGTGTAAGAGACAGCAGCAGAGTGTAAGAGAGTGTAACAGAGTGTAAGAGACAGTAACAGAGCATAAGAGACAGTAGCAGAGTGTAAGAGACAGAAGCAGAGTGAAAGAGAGAGTAGCAGAGTGTAAGAGACAGTAGCAGAGAGTAAGAGACAGTAGCAGAGTGTAAGAGAGTGTAATAGACAGTAACAGAGTGTAAGAGAGTGTAACAGCATGTAAGAGAGTGTAACAGAGTGTAAGAGAGTGTAAGAGACAGCAGCAGAGTGTAAGAGTGTGTAACATAGTGTAAGAGAGTGAAAGAGATAGTAGCAGAGTGTAATAGACAGTAACAGAGTGTAATAGAGTGTAAGAGACAGTAGCAGAGTGTAAGAGACAATAGCAGAGTGTAAGAGACAGTAGCAGAGTGTAATAGACTGTAGCAGAGTGTAACAGAGTGTAAGAGAGTGTAAGAGACAATAGCAGAGTGTAATAGACAGTAACAGAGTGTAAGAGAGTGTTATAGACAGTAGCAGAGTGCAAGAGACAATAGCAGAGTGTAAGAGACAGTAGCAGAGTGTAATATACAGTAACAGAGTGTAAGAGACAGTAACAGAGTGTAAGAGACAGCAGCAGAGTGTAAGAGTGTAAGAGACAGTAACAGAGTGTAAGAGAGTGTAACAGAGTGTAAGAGACAGTAACAGAGTGTACGAGACAGTAACAGAGTGTACGAGACAGTAACAGAGTGTACGAGACAGTAACAGAGTGTAAGAGACAGTAACAGAGTATACGAGAGTGTAGTAGAGTGTAAGAGACAGTAACACAGCGTAAGAGACAGTAGCAGTGTGTAAGAGACAGAAGCAAAGTGAAAGAGAGAGTAGCAGAGTGTAAGAGACAGTAGCAGAGTGTAAGAGACAGTAGCAGAGTGTAAGAGTGTAAGAGACAGTAACAGAGTGTAAGAGAGTGTAACAGCGTGTAAGAGAGTGTAACAGAGTGTAAGAGACAGTAAGAGAGTGTAACAGAGTGTAAGAGACAGTAACAGAGTGTAGGAGAGTGTAAGAGACAGTAACGGAGTGTAAGAGACAGTAACAGAGTGTAAGAGACAGCAGCAGAGTGTTAGAGAGTGTACCATAGTTTAAGAGAGTGTAAGAGACAGTAGCAGAGTGTAATAGACAGTAACAGAGTGTAATAGAGTGTAAGAGACAGTAGCAGAGTGTAAGAGACAGTAGCAGAGTGTAATAGACTGTAGCAGAGTGTAACAGAGTGTAAGAGAGTGTAAGAGACAATAGCAGAGTGTAATAGACAGTAACAGAGTGTAAGAGAGTGTTATAGACAGTAGCAGAGTGCAAGAGACAATAGCAGAGTGTAAGAGACAGTAGCAGAGTGTAATAGACTGTAACAGAGTGTAACAGAGTGTAAGAGAGTGTAAGAGACAGTAGCGGAGTGTAATAGACAGTAACAGAGTGTAAGAGAGTGTTATAGACAGTAGCAGAGTGTTATAGACAATAGCAGAGTGTAAGAGACAGTAGCAGAGTGTAATTGACAGCAGCAGAGTGTAAGAGAGTGTAAGAGACAGTAGCAGAGTGTAATAGACAGTAACAGAGTGTAAGAGAGTGTTATAGACAGTAGCAGAGTGTAATAGACAGTAACAGAGTGTAAGAGAGTGTTATAGACAGTAGCAGAGTGTAAGAGACAGTAACAGAGTGTAAGAGACAGTAGCAGAGTGAAAGAGGCAGTAGTAGAGTGTAGTAGAGTGTACCAGAGTGTCACATGGCATATACCGTCCTCTAGGATCACATAGTCCTGAATGATCTCAGTATACTGTGAACGTCTTTGGGGATCTCTTCGCGTAGACATCGTAAACCTGTGTAAGAGACAGTAAAAGAGTATATGAGACAGTAGCGGAGTGTAAGAGAGTGTGACAGAGCATAGGAGACAGTAACAGAGTATAGGAGACGGTAACAGAGTGTAAGAGAGTGTAAGAGACAGTAACAGAGTGTAAGAGACAGTAACAGAGTGTAAGAGACAGCAGCAGAGTGTAAGAGAGTGTAACATAGTGTAAGAGAGTGAAAGAGACAGTAGCAGAGTGTAATAGACAGTAACAGAGTGTAGGAGAGTGTAACAGCATGTAAGAGAGTGTAACAGAGTGTAAGAGAGTGTAAGAGACAGTAACAGAGTGTAGGAGAGTGTAAGAGACAGTAACAGAGTGTAAGAGACAGTAACAGAGTGTAAGAGACAGTAACAGAGTGTAAGAGACAGCAGCAGAGTGTAAGAGAGTGTAACATAGTGTAAGAGAGTGAAAGAGACAGTAGCAGAGTGTAATAGACAGTAACAGAGTGTAGGAGAGTGTCAGAGACAGTAACAGAGTGTAAGAGTCAGCAGCAGAGTGTAAGAGAGTGTAACATAGTGTAAGAGAGTGTAAGAGACAGTAGCAGAGTGTAATAGACAGTAACAGAGTGTAAGAGAGTGTTATAGACAGTAGCAGAGTGTAAGAGACAATAGCAGAGTGTAAGATACAGTAGCAGAGTGTAAGAGACAGTAACAGAGTGTAAAAGACAGTAACAGAGTGTAAGAGACAGTAGCAGAGTGAAAGAGACAGTAGTAGAGTGTAGTAGAGTGTAAGAGAGTGTCACATGGCATATACCGTCCTCTAGGATCACATAGTCCTGAATGATCTCAGTATACTGTGAACGTCTTTGGGGATCTCTTCGCGTAGACCTCGTAAACCTGTGTAAGAGACAGTAAAAGAGTATATGAGACAGTAGTGGAGTGTAAGAAAGTGTAACAGAGTATAGGAGACAGTAACAGAGTGTAAGAGAGTGTAAGAGACAGTTACAGAGTGTAAGAGAGTGTAAGAGAGTGTAACAGAGTGTAAGAGACAGTAACAGAGTGTAAGAGACAGCAGCAGAGTGTAAGAGAGTGTAAGAGACAGTAGCAGAGTGTAATAGACAGTAACAGAGTGTAAGAGAGTGTTATAGACAGTAGCAGAGTGTTATAGACAATAGCAGAGTGTAAGAGACAGTAGCAGAGTGTAATAGACAGCAGCAGAGTGTAAGAGAGTGTAAGAGACAGTAGCAGAGTGTAATAGACAGTAACAGAGTGTAAGAGAGTGTTATAGACAGTAGCAGAGTGTAAGAGACAATAGCAGAGTGTAAGAGACAATAGCAGAGTGTAAGAGACAGTAGCAGAGTGTAACATAGTGTAAGAGAGTGTAAGAGACAGTAGCAGAGTGTAATAGACAGTAACAGAGTGTAAGAGAGTGTTATAGACAGTAGCAGAGTGTAAGAGAGTGTAAGAGACAGTTACAGAGTGTAAGAGAGTGTAACAGAGTGTAAGAGAGTGTAAGAGACAGTAACATAGTGTAGGAGAGTGTAAGAGACAGTAACAGAGTGTAAGAGACAGTAACAGAGTGTAAGAGGGTGTAAGAGACAGTAGCAGAGTGTAGGAGAGTGTAAGAGAGTGTAAGAGACAGTAAGAGTGTAAGAGACAGTAACAGAGTGTAAGAGACAGCAGCAGAGTGTAAGAGAGTGTACCAGAGTGTAAGAGACAGTAACAGAGCGTAAGAGACAGTAGCAGAGTGTAAGAGACAGAAGCAGAGTGAAAGAGAGAGTAGCAGAGTGTAAGAGACAGTAGCAGAGTGTAAGAGAGTGTAAGAGACAGTAACAGAGTGTAAGAGAGTGTAACAGCATGTAAGAGAGTGTAACAGAGTGTAAGAGAGTGTAAGAGACAGTAACAGAGTGTAGTAGAGTGTAAGAGACAGTAACAGAGTGTAAGAGACAGTAACAGAGTGTAAGAGACAGCAGCAGAGTGTAAGAGAGTGTAACATAGTGTAAGAGAGTGAAAGAGACAGTAGCAGAGTGTAATAGACAGTAACAGAGTGTAGGAGAGTGTCAGAGACAGTAACAGAGTGTAAGAGTCAGCAGCAGAGTGTAAGAGAGTGTAACATAGTGTAAGAGAGTGTAAGAGACAGTAGCAGAGTGTAATAGACAGTAACAGAGTGTAAGAGACAATAGCAGAGTGTAAGATACAGTAGCAGAGTGTAAGAGACAGTAACAGAGTGTAAAAGACAGTAACAGAGTGTAAGAGACAGTAGCAGAGTGAAAGAGACAGTAGTAGAGTGTAGTAGAGTGTAAGAGAGTGTCACATGGCATATACCGTCCTCTAGGATCACATAGTCCTGAATGATCTCAGTATACTGTGAACGTCTTTGGGGATCTCTTCGCGTAGACCTCGTAAACCTGTGTAAGAGACAGTAAAAGAGTATATGAGACAGTAGTGGAGTGTAAGAAAGTGTAACAGAGTATAGGAGACAGTAACAGAGTGTAAGAGAGTGTAAGAGACAGTTACAGAGTGTAAGAGAGTGTAAGAGAGTGTAACAGAGTGTAAGAGAGTGTAACAGAGTTTAAGAGACAGTAACAGAGTGTACGAGAGTGTAGTAGAGTGTAAGAGACAGTAACAGAGCATAAGAGACAGTAACAGAGCATAAGAGACAGAAGCAGAGTGTAAGAGACAGAAACAGAGTGAAAGAGAGAGTAGCAGAGTGTAAGAGACAGTAGCAGAGTGTAAGAGAGTGTAAGAGAAATTAACAGAGTGTAGTAGAGTGTAACAGCGTGTAAGAGAGTGTAACAGAGTGTAAGAGAGTGTAGGAGACAGTAACAGAGTGTAGGAGAGTGTAAGAGACAGTAACAGAGTGTAAGAGACAGTAACAGAGTGTAAGAGACAGCAGCAGAGTGTAAGAGAGTGTAACATAGTGTAAGAGAGTGAAAGAGACAGTAGCAGAGTGTAATAGACAGTAACAGAGTGTAAGACAGTGTTATAGACAGTAGCAGAGTGTAAGAGACAATAGCAGAGTGTAAGAGACAGTAATAGAGTGTAAGAGACAGTAACAGAGTGTAAGATACAGTAACAGAGTGTATGAGAGTGTAGTAGAGTGTAAGAGACAGTAACAGAGCGTAAGAGATAGTAGCAGAGTATAAGAGACAGTAGCAGAGTGAAAGAGACAGTAGTAGAGTGTAAGAGATAGTAGCAGAGTGTAAGAGACAGTAACAGAGTGTAAGAGATAGTAGCAGAGTGTAAGAGAGTGTAAGAGACAGTAACAGTGTGTAAGAGGGTGTAACAGCGTGTAAGAGAGTGTAACAGCATGTAAGAGAGTGTAACAGAGTGTAAGGGAGTGTAAGAGACAGTAACAGAGTGTAAGGGGGTGTAAGAGACAGTAGAAGAGTGTAGGAGAGTGTAGGAGAGTGTAAGAGAGTGTAATAGACAGTAACAGAGTGTAAGAGACAGTAACAGAGTGTAAGAGACAGCAGCAGAGTGTAAGAGAGTGTAAGAGACAGTAACAGAGTGTAAGAGAGTGTAACAGAGTGTAAGAGACAGTAACAGAGTGTAAGAGACAGTAACAGAGTATACGAGAGTGTAGTAGAGTGTAAGAGACAGTAACAGAGCGTAAGAGACAGTAGCAGTGTGTAAGAGACAGAAGCAAAGTGAAAGAGAGAGTAGCAGAGTGTAATAGACAGTAGCAGAGTGTAAGAGACAGTAGCAGAGTGTAAGAGAGTGTAAGAGACAGTAACAGAGTGTAAGAGAGTGTAACAGCGTGTAAGAGAGTGTAACAGAGTGTAAGAGACAGTAAGAGAGTGTAAGAGAGTGTAAGAGACAGTAACAGAGTGTAGGAGAGTGTAAGAGACAGTAACAGAGTGTAAGAGACAGTAACAGAGTGTAAGAGACAGCAGCAGAGTGTAAGAGAGTGTAACATAGTGTAAGAGAGTGTAAGAGACAGTAGCAGAGTGTAATAGACAGTAACAGAGTGTAATAGAGTGTAAGAGACAGTAGCAGAGTGTAAGAGACAATAGCAGAGTGTAAGAGACAGTAGCAGAGTGTAACATAGTGTAAGAGAGTGTTATAGACAGTAGCAGAGTGTAAGAGACAGTAACAGAGTGTAAGAGACAGTAACAGAGTGAAAGAGACAGTAGCAGAGTGAAAGAGACAGTAGTAGAGTGTAGTAGAGTGTAAGAGATAGGAGTGTAAGAGACAGTAACAGAGTGTAAGAGACAGTAACAGAGTGTAAGAGACAGCAGTAGAGTGTAAGAGAGTGTAATAGACAGTAACAGAGTGTACGAGAGTGTAGTAGAGTGTAAGAGACAGTAGCAGAGTGTAAGAGAGTGTAACAGGGTGTAAGAGACAGTAACAGAGTATAGGAGACAGTAACAGAGTGTAAGAGACAGTAACAGAGTGTACGAGACAGTAACATAGTGTAAGATACAGTAACATAGTGTAAGATACAGTAACAGAGCGTAAGAGATAGTAGCAGAGTGTAAGAGACAGTAGCAGAGTGAAAGAGACAGTAGCAGAGTGTTAGAGACAGTAGCAGAGTGTAAGAAACAGTAACAGAGTGTAAGAGACAGTAGCAGAGTGTAGGAGAGTGTAAGAGACAGTAACAGTGTGTAAGAGGGTGTAACTGCGTGTAAGAGAGTGTAACAGAGTGTAAGAGAGTGTAAGAGACAGTAACAGAGTGTAAGAGGGTGTAAGAGACAGTAGCAGAGTGTAAGAGAGTGTAAGAGACAATAGCAGAGTGTAAGAGACAGTAGCAGAGTGTAATAGACTGTAGCAGAGTGTAACAGTGTAAGAGAGTGTAAGAGACAGTAGCAGAGTGTAAGAGACAATAGCAGAGTGTAAGAGACAGTAGCAGAGTGTAATAGACTGTAGCAGAGTGTAACATAGTGTAAGAGAGTGTAAGAGACAGTAGCAGAGTGTAATAGACAGTAACAGAGTGTACGAGAGTGTTATAGACAGTAGCAGAGTGTAATAGACTGTAGCAGAGTGTAACATAGTGTAAGAGAGTGTAAGAGACAGTAACAGAGTGTAAGAGACAGTAACAGAGTGTAAGAGGGTGTAAGAGACAGTAGGAGAGTGTAAGAGAGTGTAAGAGAGTGTAAGAGAGTGTAAGAGACAGTAACAGAGTGTAAGAGACAGCAGCAGAGTGTAAGAGAGTGTAACAGAGTATAGGAGACAGTAACAGAGTATAGGAGACAGTAACAGAGTGTAAGAGAGTGTAAGAGACAGTTACAGAGTGTAAGAGAGTGTAACATAGTGTAAGAGACAGTAACAGAGTGTAAGAGACAGCAGAAGAGTGTAAGAGAGTTGAAGAGACAGTCGCAGAGTGTAATAGACAGTAACAGAGTGTAAGAGAGTGTTATAGACAGTAGCAGAGTGTAAGAGACAATAGCAGAGTGTAATAGACTGGAGCAGAGTGTAACCTAGTGTAAGAGAGTGTAAGAGACTGTAGCAGAGTGTAATAGACAGTAACAGAGTGTAAGAGAGTGTTATAGACAGTAGCAGTGTGTAAGAGACAATAGCAGAGTGTAAGAGACAGTAGCAGAGTGTAATAGACAGCAGCAGAGTGTAAGAGAGTGTAAGAGACAGTAGCAGAGTGTAATAGACAGTAACAGAGTGTAAGAGAGTGTTATAGACAGTAGCAGAGTGTAAGAGACAATAGCAGAGTGTAAGAGACAGTAGCAGAGTGTAATAGACTGTAGCAGAGTGTAACAGTGTAAGAGAGTGTAAGAGACAGTAGCAGAGTGTAATAGACATTAACAGAGTGTAAGAGAGTGTTATAGACAGTAGCAGAGTTTAAGAGACAGTAACAGAGTGTAAGAGGGTGTAAGAGACAGTAGCAGAGTGTAGGAGGGTGTAAGAGACAGTAGCAGAGTGTAGGAGAGTGTAAGAGAGTGTAAGAGACAGTAACAGAGTGTAAGAGACAGTAACAGAGTGTAAGAGACAGCAGCAGAGTGTGAGAGTGTAACAGAGTGTAAGAGACAGTAACAGAGCGTAAGAGACAGTAGCAGAGTGTAAGAGACAGAAGCAGAGTGAAAGAGAGAGTAGCAGAGTGTAAGAGACAGTAGCAGAGAGTAAGAGACAGTAGCAGAGTGTAAGAGAGTGTAATAGACAGTAACAGAGTGTAAGAGAGTGTAACAGCATGTAAGAGAGTGTAACAGAGTGTAAGAGAGTGTAAGAGACAGTAACAGAGTGTAAGAGACAGTAACAGAGTGTAAGAGACAGCAGCAGAGTGTAAGAGTGTGTAACATAGTGTAAGAGAGTGAAAGAGATAGTAGCAGAGTGTAAGAGACAGTAACAGAGTGTAATAGAGTGTAAGAGACAGTAGCAGAGTGTAAGAGACAGTAGCAGAGTGTAATAGACTGTAGCAGAGTGTAACAGAGTGTAAGAGAGTGTAAGAGACAATAGCAGAGTGTAATAGACAGTAACAGAGTGTAAGAGAGTGTTATAGACAGTAGCAGAGTGCAAGAGACAATAGCAGAGTGTAAGAGACAGTAGCAGAGTGTAATATACAGTAACAGAGTGTAAGAGACAGTAACAGAGTGTAAGAGACAGCAGCAGAGTGTAAGAGTGTAAGAGACAGTAACAGAGTGTAAGAGAGTGTAACAGAGTGTAAGAGACAGTAACAGAGTGTACGAGACAGTAACAGAGTGTACGAGACAGTAACAGAGTGTACGAGACAGTAACAGAGTGTAAGAGACAGTAACAGAGTATACGAGAGTGTAGTAGAGTGTAAGAGACAGTAACACAGCGTAAGAGACAGTAGCAGTGTGTAAGAGACAGAAGCAAAGTGAAAGAGAGAGTAGCAGAGTGTAAGAGACAGTAGCAGAGTGTAAGAGACAGTAGCAGAGTGTAAGAGACAGTAACAGAGTGTAAGAGAGTGTAACAGCGTGTAAGAGAGTGTAACAGAGTGTAAGAGACAGTAAGAGAGTGTAACAGAGTGTAAGAGACAGTAACAGAGTGTAGGAGAGTGTAAGAGACAGTAACGGAGTGTAAGAGACAGTAACAGAGTGTAAGAGACAGCAGCAGAGTGTTAGAGAGTGTACCATAGTGTAAGAGAGTGTAAGAGACAGTAGCAGAGTGTAATAGACAGTAACAGAGTGTAATAGAGTGTAAGAGACAGTAGCAGAGTGTAAGAGACAGTAGCAGAGTGTAATAGACTGTAGCAGAGTGTAACAGAGTGTAAGAGAGTGTAAGAGACAATAGCAGAGTGTAATAGACAGTAACAGAGTGTAAGAGAGTGTTATAGACAGTAGCAGAGTGCAAGAGACAATAGCAGAGTGTAAGAGACAGTAGCAGAGTGTAATAGACTGTAACAGAGTGTAACAGAGTGTAAGAGAGTGTAAGAGACAGTAGCGGAGTGTAATAGACAGTAACAGAGTGTAAGAGAGTGTTATAGACAGTAGCAGAGTGTTATAGACAATAGCAGAGTGTAAGAGACAGTAGCAGAGTGTAATTGACAGCAGCAGAGTGTAAGAGAGTGTAAGAGACAGTAGCAGAGTGTAATAGACAGTAACAGAGTGTAAGAGAGTGTTATAGACAGTAGCAGAGTGTAATAGACAGTAACAGAGTGTAAGAGAGTGTTATAGACAGTAGCAGAGTGTAAGAGACAGTAACAGAGTGTAAGAGACAGTAGCAGAGTGAAAGAGGCAGTAGTAGAGTGTAGTAGAGTGTACCAGAGTGTCACATGGCATATACCGTCCTCTAGGATCACATAGTCCTGAATGATCTCAGTATACTGTGAACGTCTTTGGGGATCTCTTCGCGTAGACATCGTAAACCTGTGTAAGAGACAGTAAAAGAGTATATGAGACAGTAGCGGAGTGTAAGAGAGTGTGACAGAGCATAGGAGACAGTAACAGAGTATAGGAGACGGTAACAGAGTGTAAGAGAGTGTAAGAGACAGTAACAGAGTGTAAGAGACAGTAACAGAGTGTAAGAGACAGCAGCAGAGTGTAAGAGAGTGTAACATAGTGTAAGAGAGTGAAAGAGACAGTAGCAGAGTGTAATAGACAGTAACAGAGTGTAGGAGAGTGTAACAGCATGTAAGAGAGTGTAACAGAGTGTAAGAGAGTGTAAGAGACAGTAACAGAGTGTAGGAGAGTGTAAGAGACAGTAACAGAGTGTAAGAGACAGTAACAGAGTGTAAGAGACAGTAACAGAGTGTAAGAGACAGCAGCAGAGTGTAAGAGAGTGTAACATAGTGTAAGAGAGTGAAAGAGACAGTAGCAGAGTGTAATAGACAGTAACAGAGTGTAGGAGAGTGTCAGAGACAGTAACAGAGTGTAAGAGTCAGCAGCAGAGTGTAAGAGAGTGTAACATAGTGTAAGAGAGTGTAAGAGACAGTAGCAGAGTGTAATAGACAGTAACAGAGTGTAAGAGAGTGTTATAGACAGTAGCAGAGTGTAAGAGACAATAGCAGAGTGTAAGATACAGTAGCAGAGTGTAAGAGACAGTAACAGAGTGTAAAAGACAGTAACAGAGTGTAAGAGACAGTAGCAGAGTGAAAGAGACAGTAGTAGAGTGTAGTAGAGTGTAAGAGAGTGTCACATGGCATATACCGTCCTCTAGGATCACATAGTCCTGAATGATCTCAGTATACTGTGAACGTCTTTGGGGATCTCTTCGCGTAGACCTCGTAAACCTGTGTAAGAGACAGTAAAAGAGTATATGAGACAGTAGTGGAGTGTAAGAAAGTGTAACAGAGTATAGGAGACAGTAACAGAGTGTAAGAGAGTGTAAGAGACAGTTACAGAGTGTAAGAGAGTGTAAGAGATTGTAACAGAGTGTAAGAGACAGTAACAGAGTGTAAGAGACAGCAGCAGAGTGTAAGAGAGTGTAAGAGACAGTAGCAGAGTGTAATAGACAGTAACAGAGTGTAAGAGAGTGTTATAGACAGTAGCAGAGTGTTATAGACAATAGCAGAGTGTAAGAGACAGTAGCAGAGTGTAATAGACAGCAGCAGAGTGTAAGAGAGTGTAAGAGACAGTAGCAGAGTGTAATAGACAGTAACAGAGTGTAAGAGAGTGTTATAGACAGTAGCAGAGTGTAAGAGACAATAGCAGAGTGTAAGAGACAGTAGCAGAGTGTAACATAGTGTAAGAGAGTGTAAGAGACAGTAGCAGAGTGTAATAGACAGTAACAGAGTGTAAGAGAGTGTTATAGACAGTAGCAGAGTGTAAGAGAGTGTAAGAGACAGTTAAAGAGTGTAAGAGAGTGTAACAGAGTGTAAGAGAGTGTAAGAGACAGTAACATAGTGTAGGAGAGTGTAAGAGACAGTAACAGAGTGTAAGAGACAGTAACAGAGTGTAAGAGGGTGTAAGAGACAGTAGCAGAGTGTAGGAGAGTGTAAGAGAGTGTAAGAGACAGTAAGAGTGTAAGAGACAGTAACAGAGTGTAAGAGACAGCAGCAGAGTGTAAGAGAGTGTAACAGAGTGTAAGAGACAGTAACAGAGCGTAAGAGACAGTAGCAGAGTGTAAGAGACAGAAGCAGAGTGAAAGAGAGAGTAGCAGAGTGTAAGAGACAGTAACAGAGTGTAAGAGAGTGTAACAGCATGTAAGAGAGTGTAACAGAGTGTAAGAGAGTGTAAGAGACAGTAACAGAGTGTAGTAGAGTGTAAGAGACAGTAACAGAGTGTAAGAGACAGTAACAGAGTGTAAGAGACAGCAGCAGAGTGTAAGAGAGTGTAACATAGTGTAAGAGAGTGAAAGAGACAGTAGCAGAGTGTAATAGACAGTAACAGAGTGTAGGAGAGTGTCAGAGACAGTAACAGAGTGTAAGAGTCAGCAGCAGAGTGTAAGAGAGTGTAACATAGTGTAAGAGAGTGTAAGAGACAGTAGCAGAGTGTAATAGACAGTAACAGAGTGTAAGAGACAATAGCAGAGTGTAAGATACAGTAGCAGAGTGTAAGAGACAGTAACAGAGTGTAAAAGACAGTAACAGAGTGTAAGAGACAGTAGCAGAGTGAAAGAGACAGTAGTAGAGTGTAGTAGAGTGTAAGAGAGTGTCACATGGCATATACCGTCCTCTAGGATCACATAGTCCTGAATGATCTCAGTATACTGTGAACGTCTTTGGGGATCTCTTCGCGTAGACCTCGTAAACCTGTGTAAGAGACAGTAAAAGAGTATATGAGACAGTAGTGGAGTGTAAGAAAGTGTAACAGAGTATAGGAGACAGTAACAGAGTGTAAGAGAGTGTAAGAGACAGTTACAGAGTGTAAGAGAGTGTAAGAGAGTGTAACAGAGTGTAAGAGAGTGTAACAGAGTTTAAGAGACAGTAACAGAGTGTACGAGAGTGTAGTAGAGTGTAAGAGACAGTAACAGAGCATAAGAGACAGTAACAGAGCATAAGAGACAGAAGCAGAGTGTAAGAGACAGAAACAGAGTGAAAGAGAGAGTAGCAGAGTGTAAGAGACAGTAGCAGAGTGTAAGAGAGTGTAAGAGAAATTAACAGAGTGTAGTAGAGTGTAACAGCGTGTAAGAGAGTGTAACAGAGTGTAAGAGAGTGTAGGAGACAGTAACAGAGTGTAGGAGAGTGTAAGAGACAGTAACAGAGTGTAAGAGACAGTAACAGAGTGTAAGAGACAGCAGCAGAGTGTAAGAGAGTGTAACATAGTGTAAGAGAGTGAAAGAGACAGTAGCAGAGTGTAATAGACAGTAACAGAGTGTAAGACAGTGTTATAGACAGTAGCAGAGTGTAAGAGACAATAGCAGAGTGTAAGAGACAGTAATAGAGTGTAAGAGACAGTAACAGAGTGTAAGATACAGTAACAGAGTGTATGAGAGTGTAGTAGAGTGTAAGAGACAGTAACAGAGCGTAAGAGATAGTAGCAGAGTGTAAGAGACAGTAGCAGAGTGAAAGAGACAGTAGTAGAGTGTAAGAGATAGTAGCAGAGTGTAAGAGACAGTAACAGAGTGTAAGAGATAGTAGCAGAGTGTAAGAGAGTGTAAGAGACAGTAACAGTGTGTAAGAGGGTGTAACAGCGTGTAAGAGAGTGTAACAGCATGTAAGAGAGTGTAACAGAGTGTAAGGGAGTGTAAGAGACAGTAACAGAGTGTAAGGGGGTGTAAGAGACAGTAGAAGAGTGTAGGAGAGTGTAGGAGAGTGTAAGAGAGTGTAATAGACAGTAACAGAGTGTAAGAGACAGTAACAGAGTGTAAGAGACAGCAGCAGAGTGTAAGAGAGTGTAAGAGACAGTAACAGAGTGTAAGAGAGTGTAACAGAGTGTAAGAGACAGTAACAGAGTGTAAGAGACAGTAACAGAGTATACGAGAGTGTAGTAGAGTGTAAGAGACAGTAACAGAGCGTAAGAGACAGTAGCAGTGTGTAAGAGACAGAAGCAAAGTGAAAGAGAGAGTAGCAGAGTGTAATAGACAGTAGCAGAGTGTAAGAGACAGTAGCAGAGTGTAAGAGAGTGTAAGAGACAGTAACAGAGTGTAAGAGAGTGTAACAGCGTGTAAGAGAGTGTAACAGAGTGTAAGAGACAGTAAGAGAGTGTAAGAGAGTGTAAGAGACAGTAACAGAGTGTAGGAGAGTGTAAGAGACAGTAACAGAGTGTAAGAGACAGTAACAGAGTGTAAGAGACAGCAGCAGAGTGTAAGAGAGTGTAACATAGTGTAAGAGAGTGTAAGAGACAGTAGCAGAGTGTAATAGACAGTAACAGAGTGTAATAGAGTGTAAGAGACAGTAGCAGAGTGTAAGAGACAATAGCAGAGTGTAAGAGACAGTAGCAGAGTGTAACATAGTGTAAGAGAGTGTTATAGACAGTAGCAGAGTGTAAGAGACAGTAACAGAGTGTAAGAGACAGTAACAGAGTGAAAGAGACAGTAGCAGAGTGAAAGAGACAGTAGTAGAGTGTAGTAGAGTGTAAGAGATAGGAGTGTAAGAGACAGTAACAGAGTGTAAGAGACAGTAACAGAGTGTAAGAGACAGCAGTAGAGTGTAAGAGAGTGTAATAGACAGTAACAGAGTGTACGAGAGTGTAGTAGAGTGTAAGAGACAGTAGCAGAGTGTAAGAGAGTGTAAGAGGGTGTAAGAGACAGTAACAGAGTATAGGAGACAGTAACAGAGTGTAAGAGACAGTAACAGAGTGTACGAGACAGTAACATAGTGTAAGATACAGTAACATAGTGTAAGATACAGTAACAGAGCGTAAGAGATAGTAGCAGAGAGTAAGAGACAGTAGCAGAGTGAAAGAGACAGTAGCAGAGTGTTAGAGACAGTAGCAGAGTGTAAGAAACAGTAACAGAGTGTAAGAGACAGTAGCAGAGTGTAGGAGAGTGTAAGAGACAGTAACAGTGTGTAAGAGGGTGTAACAGCGTGTAAGAGAGTGTAACAGAGTGTAAGAGAGTGTAAGAGACAGTAACAGAGTGTAAGAGGGTGTAAGAGACAGTAGCAGAGTGTAAGAGAGTGTAAGAGACAATAGCAGAGTGTAAGAGACAGTAGCAGAGTGTAATAGACTGTAGCAGAGTGTAACAGTGTAAGAGAGTGTAAGAGACAGTAGCAGAGTGTAAGAGACAATAGCAGAGTGTAAGAGACAGTAGCAGAGTGTAATAGACTGTAGCAGAGTGTAACATAGTGTAAGAGAGTGTAAGAGACAGTAGCAGAGTGTAATAGACAGTAACAGAGTGTACGAGAGTGTTATAGACAGTAGCAGAGTGTAATAGACTGTAGCAGAGTGTAACATAGTGTAAGAGAGTGTAAGAGACAGTAACAGAGTGTAAGAGACAGTAACAGAGTGTAAGAGGGTGTAAGAGACAGTAGGAGAGTGTAAGAGAGTGTAAGAGAGTGTAAGAGAGTGTAAGAGAGTGTAAGAGACAGTAACAGAGTGTAAGAGACAGCAGCAGAGTGTAAGAGAGTGTAACAGAGTATAGGAGACAGTAACAGAGTATAGGAGACAGTAACAGAGTGTAAGAGAGTGTAAGAGACAGTTACAGAGTGTAAGAGAGTGTAACATAGTGTAAGAGACAGTAACAGAGTGTAAGAGACAGCAGAAGAGTGTAAGAGAGTTGAAGAGACAGTCGCAGAGTGTAATAGACAGTAAGAGTGTAAGAGAGTGTTATAGACAGTAGCAGAGTGTAAGAGACAATAGCAGAGTGTAATAGACTGGAGCAGAGTGTAACATAGTGTAAGACAGTGTAAGAGACTGTAGCAGAGTGTAATAGACAGTAACAGAGTGTAAGAGAGTGTTATAGACAGTAGCAGAGTGTAAGAGACAATAGCAGAGTGTAAGAGACAGTAGCAGAGTGTAATAGACAGCAGCAGAGTGTAAGAGAGTGTAAGAGACAGTAGCAGAGTGTAATAGACAGTAACAGAGTGTAAGAGAGTGTTATAGACAGTAGCAGAGTGTAAGAGACAATAGCAGAGTGTAAGAGACAGTAGCAGAGTGTAATAGACTGTAGCAGAGTGTAACATAGTGTAAGAGAGTGTAAGAGACAGTAGCAGAGTGTAATAGACAGTAACAGAGTGTAAGAGAGTGTTATAGACAGTAGCAGAGTGTAAGAGAGTGTAAGAGACAGTTACAGAGTGTAAGAGAGTGTAACAGAGTGTAAGAGAGTGTAAGAGACAGTAACATAGTGTAGGAGAGTGTAAGAGACAGTAACAGAGTGTAAGAGACAGTAGCAGAGTGTAAGAGAGTGTAAGAGAGTGTTATAGACAGTAGCAGAGTGTAAGGGACAATAGCAGAGTGTAAGAGACAGTAGCAGAGTGTAATAGACTGTAGCAGAGTGTAAAATAGTGTAAGAGAGTGTAAGAGACAGTAGCAGAGTGTAATAGACAGTAATAGAGTGTAAGAGAGTGTTATAGACAGTAGCAGAGTTTAAGAGACAGTAACAGAGTGTAAGAGACAGTAAGAGTGTAAGAGGGTGTAAGAGACAGTAGCAGAGTGTAAGAGAGTGTAAGAGAGTGTAAGAGACAGTAACAGAGTGTAAGAGACAGTAACAGAGTGTAAGAGACAGCAGCAGAGTGTAAGAGAGTGTAACAGAGTATAGGAGACAGTAACAGAGTATAGGAGACAGTAACAGAGTGTAAGAGAGTGTAAGAGACAGTTACAGAGTGTAAGAGAGTGTAACATAGTGTAAGAGACAGTAACAGAGTGTAAGAGACAGCAGAAGAGTGTAAGAGAGTTGAAGAGACAGTCGCAGAGTGTAATAGACAGTAACAGAGTGTAAGAGAGTGTTATAGACAGTAGCAGAGTGTAAGAGACAATAGCAGAGTGTAATAGACTGGAGCAGAGTGTAACATAGTGTAAGAGAGTGTAAGAGACTGTAGCAGAGTGTAATAGACAGTAACAGAGTGTAAGAGAGTGTTATAGACAGTAGCAGTGTGTAAGAGACAATAGCAGAGTGTAAGAGACAGTAGCAGAGTGTAATAGACAGCAGCAGAGTGTAAGAGAGTGTAAGAGACAGTAGCAGAGTGTAATAGACATTAACAGAGTGTAAGAGAGTGTTATAGACAGTAGCAGAGTTTAAGAGACAGTAACAGAGTGTAAGAGGGTGTAAGAGACAGTAGCAGAGTGTAGGAGGGTGTAAGAGACAGTAGCAGAGTGTAGGAGAGTGTAAGAGAGTGTAAGAGACAGTAACAGAGTGTAAGAGACAGTAACAGAGTGTAAGAGACAGCAGCAGAGTGTGAGAGTGTAACAGAGTGTAAGAGACAGTAACAGAGCGTAAGAGACAGTAGCAGAGTGTAAGAGACAGAAGCAGAGTGAAAGAGAGAGTAGCAGAGTGTAAGAGACAGTAGCAGAGAGTAAGAGACAGTAGCAGAGTGTAAGAGAGTGTAATAGACAGTAACAGAGTGTAAGAGAGTGTAACAGCATGTAAGAGAGTGTAACAGAGTGTAAGAGAGTGTAAGAGACAGTAACAGAGTGTAAGAGACAGTAACAGAGTGTAAGAGACAGCAGCAGAGTGTAAGAGTGTGTAACATAGTGTAAGAGAGTGAAAGAGATAGTAGCAGAGTGTAAGAGACAGTAACAGAGTGTAATAGAGTGTAAGAGACAGTAGCAGAGTGTAAGAGACAATAGCAGAGTGTAAGAGACAGTAGCAGAGTGTAATAGACTGTAGCAGAGTGTAACAGAGTGTAAGAGAGTGTAAGAGACAATAGCAGAGTGTAATAGACAGTAACAGAGTGTAAGAGAGTGTTATAGACAGTAGCAGAGTGCAAGAGACAATAGCAGAGTGTAAGAGACAGTAGCAGAGTGTAATATACAGTAACAGAGTGTAAGAGACAGTAACAGAGTGTAAGAGACAGCAGCAGAGTGTAAGAGTGTAAGAGACAGTAACAGAGTGTAAGAGAGTGTAACAGAGTGTAAGAGACAGTAACAGAGTGTACGAGACAGTAACAGAGTGTACGAGACAGTAACAGAGTGTAAGAGACAGTAACAGAGTATACGAGAGTGTAGTAGAGTGTAAGAGACAGTAACACAGCGTAAGAGACAGTAGCAGTGTGTAAGAGACAGAAGCAAAGTGAAAGAGAGAGTAGCAGAGTGTAAGAGACAGTAGCAGAGTGTAAGAGACAGTAGCAGAGTGTAAGAGTGTAAGAGACAGTAACAGAGTGTAAGAGAGTGTAACAGCGTGTAAGAGAGTGTAACAGAGTGTAAGAGACAGTAAGAGAGTGTAACAGAGTGTAAGAGACAGTAACAGAGTGTAGGAGAGTGTAAGAGACAGTAACGGAGTGTAAGAGACAGTAACAGAGTGTAAGAGACAGCAGCAGAGTGTTAGAGAGTGTAACATAGTGTAAGAGAGTGTAAGAGACAGTAGCAGAGTGTAATAGACAGTAACAGAGTGTAATAGAGTGTAAGAGACAGTAGCAGAGTGTAAGAGACAGTAGCAGAGTGTAATAGACTGTAGCAGAGTGTAACAGAGTGTAAGAGAGTGTAAGAGACAATAGCAGAGTGTAATAGACAGTAACAGAGTGTAAGAGAGTGTTATAGACAGTAGCAGAGTGCAAGAGACAATAGCAGAGTGTAAGAGACAGTAGCAGAGTGTAATAGACTGTAACAGAGTGTAACAGAGTGTAAGAGAGTGTAAGAGACAGTAGCGGAGTGTAATAGACAGTAACAGAGTGTAAGAGAGTGTTATAGACAGTAGCAGAGTGTTATAGACAATAGCAGAGTGTAAGAGACAGTAGCAGAGTTTAATAGACAGCAGCAGAGTGTAAGAGAGTGTAAGAGACAGTAGCAGAGTGTAATAGACAGTAACAGAGTGTAAGAGAGTGTTATAGACAGTATCAGAGTGTAAGAGACAATAGCAGAGTGTAAGAGACAGTAGCAGAGTGTAATAGACTGTAGCAGAGTGTAACATAGTGTAAGAGAGTGTAAGAGACAGTAGCAGAGTGTAATAGACAGTAACAGAGTGTAAGAGAGTGTTATAGACAGTAGCAGAGTGTAAGAGAGTGTAAGAGACAGTTACAGAGTGTAAAAGAGTGTAACAGAGTGTAAGAGAGTGTAAGAGACAGTAACATAGTGTAGGAGAGTGTAAGAGACAGTAACAGAGTGTAAGAGACAGTAACAGAGTGTAAGAGGGTGTAAGAGACAGTAGCAGAGTGTAGGAGAGTGTAAGAGAGTGTAAGAGACAGTAAGAGTGTAAGAGACAGTAACAGAGTGTAAGATACAGCAGCAGAGTGTAAGAGAGTGTAACAGAGTGTAAGAGACAGTAACAGAGCGTAAGAGACAGTAGCAGAGTGTAAGAGACAGAAGCAGAGTGAAAGAGAGAGTAGCAGAGTGTAAGAGACAGTAGCAGAGTGTAAGAGACAGTAGCAGAGTGTAAGAGAGTGTAAGAGACAGTAACAGAGTGTAAGAGAGTGTAACAGCATGTAAGAGAGTGTAACAGAGTGTAAGAGAGTGTAAGAGACAGTAACAGAGTGTAGTAGAGTGTAAGAGACAGTAACAGAGTGTAAGAGACAGTAACAGAGTGTAAGAGACAGCAGCAGAGTGTAAGAGAGTGTAACATAGTGTAAGAGAGTGAAAGAGACAGTAGCAGAGTGTAATAGACAGTAACAGAGTGTAGGAGAGTGTCAGAGACAGTAACAGAGTGTAAGAGTCAGCAGCAGAGTGTAAGAGAGTGTAACATAGTGTAAGAGAGTGTAAGAGACAGTAGCAGAGTGTAATAGACAGTAACAGAGTGTAAGAGAGTGTTATAGACAGTAGCAGAGTGTAAGATACAGTAGCAGAGTGTAAGAGACAGTAACAGAGTGTAAAAGACAGTAACAGAGTGTAAGAGACAGTAGCAGAGTGAAAGAGACAGTAGTAGAGTGTAGTAGAGTGTAAGAGAGTGTCACATGGCATATACCGTCCTCTAGGATCACATAGTCCTGAATGATCTCAGTATACTGTGAACGTCTTTGGGGATCTCTTCGCGTAGACCTCGTAAACCTGTGTAAGAGACAGTAAAAGAGTGTATGAGACAGTAGTGGAGTGTAAGAAAGTGTAACAGAGTATAGGAGACAGTAACAGAGTGTAAGAGAGTGTAAGAGACAGTTACAGAGTGTAAGAGAGTGTAACAGAGTGTAACAGAGTGTAAGAGACAGTAACAGCGTGTAAGAGACAGCAGCAGAGTGTAAGAGAGTGTAAGAGACAGTAGCAGAGTGTAATAGACAGTAACAGAGTGTAAGAGAGTGTTATAGACAGTAGCAGAGTGTTATAGACAATAGCAGAGTGTAAGAGACAGTAGCAGAGTGTAACATAGTGTAAGAGAGTGTAAGAGACAGTAGCAGAGTGTAATAGACAGTAACAGAGTGTAAGAGAGTGTTATAGACAGTAGCAGAGTGTAAGAGAGTGTAAGAGACAGTTACAGAGTGTAAGAGAGTGTAACAGAGTGTAAGAGAGTGTAAGAGACAGTAACATAGTGTAGGAGAGTGTAAGAGACAGTAACAGAGTGTAAGAGACAGTAGCAGAGTGTAAGAGAGTGTAAGAGAGTGTTATAGACAGTAGCAGAGTGTAAGGGACAATAGCAGAGTGTAAGAGACAGTAGCAGAGTGTAATAGACTGTAGCAGAGTGTAAAATACTGTAAGAGAGTGTAAGAGACAGTAGCAGAGTGTAATAGACAGTAACAGAGTGTAAGAGAGTGTTATAGACAGTAGCAGAGTGTAAGAGAGTGTAAGAGACAGTTACAGAGTGTAAGAGAGTGTAACAGAGTGTAAGAGAGTGTAAGAGACAGTAACATAGTGTAGGAGAGTGTAAGAGACAGTAACAGAGTGTAAGAGACAGTAGCAGAGTGTAAGAGAGTGTAAGAGAGTGTTATAGACAGTAGCAGAGTGTAAGGGACAATAGCAGAGTGTAAGAGACAGTAGCAGAGTGTAATAGACTGTAGCAGAGTGTAAAATAGTGTAAGAGAGTGTAAGAGACAGTAGCAGAGTGTAATAGACAGTAATAGAGTGTAAGAGAGTGTTATAGACAGTAGCAGAGTTTAAGAGACAGTAACAGAGTGTAAGAGACAGTAAGAGTGTAAGAGGGTGTAAGAGACAGTAGCAGAGTGTAGGAGAGTATAAGAGAGTGTAAGAGACAGTAACAGAGTGTAAGAGACAGCAGCAGAGTGTAAGAGACAGTAACAGAGTGTAAGAGAGTGTAACAGAGTGTAAGAGACAGTAACAGAGTGTACGAGAGTGTAGTAGAGTGTAAGAGACAGTAACAGAGCATAAGAGACAGTAACAGAGCATAAGAGACAGAAGCAGAGTGTAAGAGACAGAAACAGAGTGAAAGAGAGAGTAGCAGAGTGTAAGAGACAGTAGCAGAGTGTAAGAGAGTGTAAGAGAAATTAACAGAGTGTAATAGAGTGTAACAGCGTGTAAGAGAGTGTAACAGAGTGTAAGAGAGTGTAGGAGACAGTAACAGAGTGTAGGAGAGTGTAAGAGACAGTAACAGAGTGTAAGAGACAGTAACAGAGTGTAAGAGACAGCAGCAGAGTGTAAGAGAGTGTAACATAGTGTAAGAGAGTGAAAGAGACAGTAGCAGAGTGTAATAGACAGCAACAGAGTGTAAGACAGTGTTATAGACAGTAGCAGAGTGTAAGAGACAATAGCAGAGTGGAAGAGACAGTAACAGAGTGTAAGAGACAGTAACATAGTGTAAGAGACAGTAACAGAGTGTATGAGAGTGTAGTAGAGTGTAAGAGACAGTAACAGAGCGTAAGAGATAGTAGCAGAGTGTAAGAGACAGTAGCAGAGTGAAAGAGACAGTAGCAGAGTGTAAGAGACAGTAACAGAGTGTAAGAGATAGTAGCAGAGTGTAAGAGAGTGTAAGAGACAGTAACAGTGTGTAAGAGGGTGTAACAGCGTGTAAGAGAGTGTAACAGCATGTAAGAGAGTGTAACAGAGTGTAAGGGAGTGTAAGAGACAGTAACAGAGTGTAAGGGGGTGTAAGAGACTGTAGAAGAGTGTAGGAGAGTGTAGGAGAGTGTAAGAGAGTGTAATAGACAGTAACAGAGTGTAAGAGACAGTAACAGAGTGTAAGAGACAGCAGCAGAGTGTAAGAGAGTGTAAGAGACAGTAAGAGAGTGTAACAGAGTGTAAGAGACAGTAACAGAGTGTACGAGACAGTAACAGAGTGTAAGAGACAGTAACAGAGTGTAAGAGACAGTAACAGAGTATACGAGAGTGTAGTAGAGTGTAAGAGACAGTAACAGAGCGTAAGAGACAGTAGCAGTGTGTAAGAGACAGAAGCAAAGTGAAAGAGAGAGTAGCAGAGTGTAAGAGACAGTAGCAGAGTGTAAGAGACAGTAGCAGAGTGTAAGAGTGTAAGAGACAGTAACAGAGTGTAAGAGAGTGTAACAGCGTGTAAGAGAGTGTAACAGAGTGTAAGAGACAGTAAGAGAGTGTAACAGAGTGTAAGAGACAGTAACAGAGTGTAGGAGAGTGTAAGAGACAGTAACGGAGTGTAAGAGACAGTAACAGAGTGTAAGAGACAGCAGCAGAGTGTAAGAGAGTGTAACATAGTGTAAGAGAGTGTAAGAGACAGTAGCAGAGTGTAATAGACAGTAACAGAGTGTAATAGAGTGTAAGAGACAGTAGCAGAGTGTAATAGACTGTAACAGAGTGTAAGAGAGTGTAAGAGACAATAGCAGAGTGTAATAGACAGTAATAGAGTGTAAGAGAGTGTTATAGACAGTAGCAGAGTGCAAGAGACAATAGCAGAGTGTAAGAGACAGTAGCCGAGTGTAATAGACTGTAACAGAGTGTAACAGAGTGTAAGAGAGTGTAAGAGACAGTAGCGGAGTGTAATAGACAGTAAGAGAGTGTAAGAGAGTGTTATAGACAGTAGCAGAGTGTTATAGACAATAGCAGAGTGTAAGAGACAGTAGCAGAGTGTAATAGACAGCAGCAGAGTGTAAGAGAGTGTAAGAGACAGTAGCAGAGTGTAATAGACAGTAACAGAGTGTAAGAGAGTGTTATAGACAGTATCAGAGTGTAAGAGACAATAGCAGAGTGTAAGAGACAGTAGCAGAGTGTAATAGACTGTAGCAGAGTGTAACATAGTGTAAGAGAGTGTAAGAGACAGTAGCAGAGTGTAATGGACAGTAACAGAGTGTAAGAGAGTGTTATAGACAGTAGCAGAGTGTAAGAGAGTGTAAGAGACAGTTACAGAGTGTAAGAGAGTGTAACAGAGTGTAAGAGAGTGTAAGAGACAGTAACATAGTGTAGGAGAGTGTAAGAGACAGTAACAGAGTGTAAGAGACAGTAACAGAGTGTAAGAGGGTGTAAGAGACAGTAGCAGAGTGTAGGAGAGTGTAAGAGAGTGTAAGAGACAGTAAGAGTGTAAGAGACAGTAACAGAGTGTAAGAGACAGCAGCCGAGTGTAAGAGAGTGTAACAGAGTGTAAGAGACAGTAACAGAGCGTAAGAGTCAGTAGCAGAGTGTAAGAGACAGAAGCAGAGTGAAAGAGAGAGTAGCAGAGTGTAAGAGACAGTAGCAGAGTGTAAGAGACAGTAGCAGAGTGTAAGAGAGTGTAAGAGACAGTAACAGAGTGTAAGAGAGTGTAACAGCATGTAAGAGAGTGTAACAGAGTGTAAGAGAGTGTAAGAGACAGTAACAGAGTGTAGTAGAGTGTAAGAGACAGTAACAGAGTGTAAGAGACAGTAACAGAGTGTAAGAGACAGCAGCAGAGTGTAAGAGAGTGTAACATAGTGTAAGAGAGTGAAAGAGACAGTAGCAGAGTGTAATAGACAGTAACAGAGTGTAAGAGAGTGTTATAGACAGTAGCAGAGTGTAAGAGACAATAGCAGAGTGTAAGATACAGTAGCAGAGTGTAAGAGACAGTAGCAGAGTGTAAGAGACAGTAGCAGAGTGTAAGAGTGTAAGAGACAGTAACAGAGTGTAAGAGAGTGTAACAGCGTGTAAGAGAGTGTAACAGAGTGTAAGAGACAGTAAGAGAGTGTAACAGAGTGTAAGAGACAGTAACAGAGTGTAGGAGAGTGTAAGAGACAGTAACGGAGTGTAAGAGACAGTAACAGAGTGTAAGAGACAGCAGCAGAGTGTAAGAGAGTGTAACATAGTGTAAGAGAGTGTAAGAGACAGTAGCAGAGTGTAATAGACAGTAACAGAGTGTAATAGAGTGTAAGAGACAGTAGCAGAGTGTAATAGACTGTAACAGAGTGTAAGAGAGTGTAAGAGACAATAGCAGAGTGTAATAGACAGTAATAGAGTGTAAGAGAGTGTTATAGACAGTAGCAGAGTGCAAGAGACAATAGCAGAGTGTAAGAGACAGTAGCCGAGTGTAATAGACTGTAACAGAGTGTAACAGAGTGTAAGAGAGTGTAAGAGACAGTAGCGGAGTGTAATAGACAGTAAGAGAGTGTAAGAGAGTGTTATAGACAGTAGCAGAGTGTTATAGACAATAGCAGAGTGTAAGAGACAGTAGCAGAGTGTAATAGACAGCAGCAGAGTGTAAGAGAGTGTAAGAGACAGTAGCAGAGTGTAATAGACAGTAACAGAGTGTAAGAGAGTGTTATAGACAGTATCAGAGTGTAAGAGACAATAGCAGAGTGTAAGAGACAGTAGCAGAGTGTAATAGACTGTAGCAGAGTGTAACATAGTGTAAGAGAGTGTAAGAGACAGTAGCAGAGTGTAATGGACAGTAACAGAGTGTAAGAGAGTGTTATAGACAGTAGCAGAGTGTAAGAGAGTGTAAGAGACAGTTACAGAGTGTAAGAGAGTGTAACAGAGTGTAAGAGAGTGTAAGAGACAGTAACATAGTGTAGGAGAGTGTAAGAGACAGTAACAGAGTGTAAGAGACAGTAACAGAGTGTAAGAGGGTGTAAGAGACAGTAGCAGAGTGTAGGAGAGTGTAAGAGAGTGTAAGAGACAGTAAGAGTGTAAGAGACAGTAACAGAGTGTAAGAGACAGCAGCCGAGTGTAAGAGAGTGTAACAGAGTGTAAGAGACAGTAACAGAGCGTAAGAGTCAGTAGCAGAGTGTAAGAGACAGAAGCAGAGTGAAAGAGAGAGTAGCAGAGTGTAAGAGACAGTAGCAGAGTGTAAGAGACAGTAGCAGAGTGTAAGAGAGTGTAAGAGACAGTAACAGAGTGTAAGAGAGTGTAACAGCATGTAAGAGAGTGTAACAGAGTGTAAGAGAGTGTAAGAGACAGTAACAGAGTGTAGTAGAGTGTAAGAGACAGTAACAGAGTGTAAGAGACAGTAACAGAGTGTAAGAGACAGCAGCAGAGTGTAAGAGAGTGTAACATAGTGTAAGAGAGTGAAAGAGACAGTAGCAGAGTGTAATAGACAGTAACAGAGTGTAAGAGAGTGTTATAGACAGTAGCAGAGTGTAAGAGACAATAGCAGAGTGTAAGATACAGTAGCAAAGTGTAAGAGACAGTAACAGAGTGTAAGAGACAGTAGCAGAGTGAAAGAGGCAGTAGTAGAGTGTAGTAGAGTGTACCAGAGTGTCACATGGCATATACCGTCCTCTAGGATCACATAGTCCTGAATGATCTCAGTATACTGTGAACGTCTTTGGGGATCTCTTCGCGTAGACATCGTAAACCTGTGTAAGAGACAGTAAAAGAGTATATGAGACAGTAGCGGAGTGTAAGAGAGTGTGACAGAGCATAGGAGACAGTAACAGAGTATAGGAGACGGTAACAGAGTGTAAGAGACAGCAGCAGAGTGTAAGAGAGTGTAACATAGTGTAAGAGAGTGAAAGAGACAGTAGCAGAGTGTAATAGACAGTAACAGAGTGTAGGAGAGTGTAACAGCGTGTAAGAGAGTGTAACAGAGTGTAAGAGAGTGTAAGAGACAGTAACAGAGTGTAGGAGAGTGTAAGAGACAGTAACAGAGTGTAAGAGACAGTAACAGAGTGTAAGAGACAGTAACAGAGTGTAAGAGACAGCAGCAGAGTGTAAGAGAGTGTAACATAGTGTAAGAGAGTGAAAGAGACAGTAGCAGAGTGTAATAGACAGTAACAGAGTGTAGGAGAGTGTCAGAGACAGTAACAGAGTGTAAGAGTCAGCAGCAGAGTGTAAGAGAGTGTAACATAGTGTAAGAGAGTGTAAGAGACAGTAGCAGAGTGTAATAGACAGTAACAGAGTGTAAGAGAGTGTTATAGACAGTAGCAGAGTGTAAGAGACAATAGCAGAGTGTAAGAGACAGTAGCAGAGTGTAATAGACTGTAGCAGAGTGTAACAGTGTAAGAGAGTGTAAGAGACAGTAGCAGAGTGTAATAGACATTAACAGAGTGTAAGAGAGTGTTATAGACAGTAGCAGAGTTTAAGAGACAGTAACAGAGTGTAAGAGACAGTAACAGAGTGTAAGAGGGTGTAAGAGACAGTAGCAGAGTGTAGGAGAGTGTAAGAGAGTGTAAGAGACAGTAACAGAGTGTAAGAGACAGTAACAGAGTGTAAGAGACAGCAGCAGAGTGTAAGAGAGTGTAACAGAGTGTAAGAGACAGTAACAGAGCATAAGAGACAGTAGCAGAGTGTAAGAGACAGAAGCAGAGTGAAAGAGAGAGTAGCAGAGTGTAAGAGACAGTAGCAGAGAGTAAGAGACAGTAGCAGAGTGTAAGAGAGTGTAATAGACAGTAACAGAGTGTAAGAGAGTGTAACAGCATGTAAGAGAGTGTAACAGAGTGTAAGAGAGTGTAAGAGACAGCAGCAGAGTGTAAGAGTGTGTAACATAGTGTAAGAGAGTGAAAGAGATAGTAGCAGAGTGTAATAGACAGTAACAGAGTGTAATAGAGTGTAAGAGACAGTAGCAGAGTGTAAGAGACAATAGCAGAGTGTAAGAGACAGTAGCAGAGTGTAATAGACTGTAGCAGAGTGTAACAGAGTGTAAGAGAGTGTAAGAGACAATAGCAGAGTGTAATAGACAGTAACAGAGTGTAAGAGAGTGTTATAGACAGTAGCAGAGTGCAAGAGACAATAGCAGAGTGTAAGAGACAGTAGCAGAGTGTAATATACAGTAACAGAGTGTAAGAGACAGTAACAGAGTGTAAGAGACAGCAGCAGAGTGTAAGAGTGTAAGAGACAGTAACAGAGTGTAAGAGAGTGTAACAGAGTGTAAGAGACAGTAACAGAGTGTACGAGACAGTAACAGAGTGTACGAGACAGTAACAGAGTGTACGAGACAGTAACAGAGTGTAAGAGACAGTAACAGAGTATACGAGAGTGTAGTAGAGTGTAAGAGACAGTAACACAGCGTAAGAGACAGTAGCAGTGTGTAAGAGACAGAAGCAAAGTGAAAGAGAGAGTAGCAGAGTGTAAGAGACAGTAGCAGAGTGTAAGAGACAGTAGCAGAGTGTAAGAGTGTAAGAGACAGTAACAGAGTGTAAGAGAGTGTAACAGCGTGTAAGAGAGTGTAACAGAGTGTAAGAGACAGTAAGAGAGTGTAACAGAGTGTAAGAGACAGTAACAGAGTGTAGGAGAGTGTAAGAGACAGTAACGGAGTGTAAGAGACAGTAACAGAGTGTAAGAGACAGCAGCAGAGTGTTAGAGAGTGTACCATAGTTTAAGAGAGTGTAAGAGACAGTAGCAGAGTGTAATAGACAGTAACAGAGTGTAATAGAGTGTAAGAGACAGTAGCAGAGTGTAAGAGACAGTAGCAGAGTGTAATAGACTGTAGCAGAGTGTAACAGAGTGTAAGAGAGTGTAAGAGACAATAGCAGAGTGTAATAGACAGTAACAGAGTGTAAGAGAGTGTTATAGACAGTAGCAGAGTGCAAGAGACAATAGCAGAGTGTAAGAGACAGTAGCAGAGTGTAATAGACTGTAACAGAGTGTAACAGAGTGTAAGAGAGTGTAAGAGACAGTAGCGGAGTGTAATAGACAGTAACAGAGTGTAAGAGAGTGTTATAGACAGTAGCAGAGTGTTATAGACAATAGCAGAGTGTAAGAGACAGTAGCAGAGTGTAATTGACAGCAGCAGAGTGTAAGAGAGTGTAAGAGACAGTAGCAGAGTGTAATAGACAGTAACAGAGTGTAAGAGAGTGTTATAGACAGTAGCAGAGTGTAATAGACAGTAACAGAGTGTAAGAGAGTGTTATAGACAGTAGCAGAGTGTAAGAGACAGTAACAGAGTGTAAGAGACAGTAGCAGAGTGAAAGAGGCAGTAGTAGAGTGTAGTAGAGTGTACCAGAGTGTCACATGGCATATACCGTCCTCTAGGATCACATAGTCCTGAATGATCTCAGTATACTGTGAACGTCTTTGGGGATCTCTTCGCGTAGACATCGTAAACCTGTGTAAGAGACAGTAAAAGAGTATATGAGACAGTAGCGGAGTGTAAGAGAGTGTGACAGAGCATAGGAGACAGTAACAGAGTATAGGAGACGGTAACAGAGTGTAAGAGAGTGTAAGAGACAGTAACAGAGTGTAAGAGACAGTAACAGAGTGTAAGAGACAGCAGCAGAGTGTAAGAGAGTGTAACATAGTGTAAGAGAGTGAAAGAGACAGTAGCAGAGTGTAATAGACAGTAACAGAGTGTAGGAGAGTGTAACAGCATGTAAGAGAGTGTAACAGAGTGTAAGAGAGTGTAAGAGACAGTAACAGAGTGTAGGAGAGTGTAAGAGACAGTAACAGAGTGTAAGAGACAGTAACAGAGTGTAAGAGACAGTAACAGAGTGTAAGAGACAGCAGCAGAGTGTAAGAGAGTGTAACATAGTGTAAGAGAGTGAAAGAGACAGTAGCAGAGTGTAATAGACAGTAACAGAGTGTAGGAGAGTGTCAGAGACAGTAACAGAGTGTAAGAGTCAGCAGCAGAGTGTAAGAGAGTGTAACATAGTGTAAGAGAGTGTAAGAGACAGTAGCAGAGTGTAATAGACAGTAACAGAGTGTAAGAGAGTGTTATAGACAGTAGCAGAGTGTAAGAGACAATAGCAGAGTGTAAGATACAGTAGCAGAGTGTAAGAGACAGTAACAGAGTGTAAAAGACAGTAACAGAGTGTAAGAGACAGTAGCAGAGTGAAAGAGACAGTAGTAGAGTGTAGTAGAGTGTAAGAGAGTGTCACATGGCATATACCGTCCTCTAGGATCACATAGTCCTGAATGATCTCAGTATACTGTGAACGTCTTTGGGGATCTCTTCGCGTAGACCTCGTAAACCTGTGTAAGAGACAGTAAAAGAGTATATGAGACAGTAGTGGAGTGTAAGAAAGTGTAACAGAGTATAGGAGACAGTAACAGAGTGTAAGAGAGTGTAAGAGACAGTTACAGAGTGTAAGAGAGTGTAAGAGAGTGTAACAGAGTGTAAGAGACAGTAACAGAGTGTAAGAGACAGCAGCAGAGTGTAAGAGAGTGTAAGAGACAGTAGCAGAGTGTAATAGACAGTAACAGAGTGTAAGAGAGTGTTATAGACAGTAGCAGAGTGTTATAGACAATAGCAGAGTGTAAGAGACAGTAGCAGAGTGTAATAGACAGCAGCAGAGTGTAAGAGAGTGTAAGAGACAGTAGCAGAGTGTAATAGACAGTAACAGAGTGTAAGAGAGTGTTATAGACAGTAGCAGAGTGTAAGAGACAATAGCAGAGTGTAAGAGACAATAGCAGAGTGTAAGAGACAGTAGCAGAGTGTAACATAGTGTAAGAGAGTGTAAGAGACAGTAGCAGAGTGTAATAGACAGTAACAGAGTGTAAGAGAGTGTTATAGACAGTAGCAGAGTGTAAGAGAGTGTAAGAGACAGTTACAGAGTGTAAGAGAGTGTAACAGAGTGTAAGAGAGTGTAAGAGACAGTAACATAGTGTAGGAGAGTGTAAGAGACAGTAACAGAGTGTAAGAGACAGTAACAGAGTGTAAGAGGGTGTAAGAGACAGTAGCAGAGTGTAGGAGAGTGTAAGAGAGTGTAAGAGACAGTAAGAGTGTAAGAGACAGTAACAGAGTGTAAGAGACAGCAGCAGAGTGTAAGAGAGTGTAACAGAGTGTAAGAGACAGTAACAGAGCGTAAGAGACAGTAGCAGAGTGTAAGAGACAGAAGCAGAGTGAAAGAGAGAGTAGCAGAGTGTAAGAGACAGTAGCAGAGTGTAAGAGAGTGTAAGAGACAGTAACAGAGTGTAAGAGAGTGTAACAGCATGTAAGAGAGTGTAACAGAGTGTAAGAGAGTGTAAGAGACAGTAACAGAGTGTAGTAGAGTGTAAGAGACAGTAACAGAGTGTAAGAGACAGTAACAGAGTGTAAGAGACAGCAGCAGAGTGTAAGAGAGTGTAACATAGTGTAAGAGAGTGAAAGAGACAGTAGCAGAGTGTAATAGACAGTAACAGAGTGTAGGAGAGTGTCAGAGACAGTAACAGAGTGTAAGAGTCAGCAGCAGAGTGTAAGAGAGTGTAACATAGTGTAAGAGAGTGTAAGAGACAGTAGCAGAGTGTAATAGACAGTAACAGAGTGTAAGAGACAATAGCAGAGTGTAAGATACAGTAGCAGAGTGTAAGAGACAGTAACAGAGTGTAAAAGACAGTAACAGAGTGTAAGAGACAGTAGCAGAGTGAAAGAGACAGTAGTAGAGTGTAGTAGAGTGTAAGAGAGTGTCACATGGCATATACCGTCCTCTAGGATCACATAGTCCTGAATGATCTCAGTATACTGTGAACGTCTTTGGGGATCTCTTCGCGTAGACCTCGTAAACCTGTGTAAGAGACAGTAAAAGAGTATATGAGACAGTAGTGGAGTGTAAGAAAGTGTAACAGAGTATAGGAGACAGTAACAGAGTGTAAGAGAGTGTAAGAGACAGTTACAGAGTGTAAGAGAGTGTAAGAGAGTGTAACAGAGTGTAAGAGAGTGTAACAGAGTTTAAGAGACAGTAACAGAGTGTACGAGAGTGTAGTAGAGTGTAAGAGACAGTAACAGAGCATAAGAGACAGTAACAGAGCATAAGAGACAGAAGCAGAGTGTAAGAGACAGAAACAGAGTGAAAGAGAGAGTAGCAGAGTGTAAGAGACAGTAGCAGAGTGTAAGAGAGTGTAAGAGAAATTAACAGAGTGTAGTAGAGTGTAACAGCGTGTAAGAGAGTGTAACAGAGTGTAAGAGAGTGTAGGAGACAGTAACAGAGTGTAGGAGAGTGTAAGAGACAGTAACAGAGTGTAAGAGACAGTAACAGAGTGTAAGAGACAGCAGCAGAGTGTAAGAGAGT
>JARDYJ010000010.1:0-12500 GCA_029215755.1 Spea hammondii
TAACCCTAACCCTAACCCTAACCCTAACCCTAACCCTAACCCTAACCCTAACCCTAACCCTAACCCTAACCCTAACCCTAACCCTAACCCTAACCCTAACCCTAACCCTAACCCTAACCCTAACCCTAACCCTAACCCTAACCCTAACCCTAACCCTAACCCTAACCCTAACCCTAACCCTAACCCTAACCCTAACCCTAACCCTAACCCTAACCCTAACCCTAACCCTAACCCTAACCCTAACCCTAACCCTAACCCTAACCCTAACCCTAACCCTAACCCTAACCCTAACCCTAACCCTAACCCTAACCCTAACCCTAACCCTAACCCTAACCCTAACCCTAACCCTAACCCTAACCCTAACCCTAACCCTAACCCTAACCCTAACCCTAACCCTAACCCTAACCCTAACCCTAACCCTAACCCTAACCCTAACCCTAACCCTAACCCTAACCCTAACCCTAACCCTAACCCTAACCCTAACCCTAACCCTAACCCTAACCCTAACCCTAACCCTAACCCTAACCCTAACCCTAACCCTAACCCTAACCCTAACCCTAACCCTAACCCTAACCCTAACCCTAACCCTAACCCTAACCCTAACCCTAACCCTAACCCTAACCCTAACCCTAACCCTAACCCTAACCCTAACCCTAACCCTAACCCTAACCCTAACCCTAACCCTAACCCTAACCCTAACCCTAACCCTAACCCTAACCCTAACCCTAACCCTAACCCTAACCCTAACCCTAACCCTAACCCTAACCCTAACCCTAACCCTAACCCTAACCCTAACCCTAACCCTAACCCTAACCCTAACCCTAACCCTAACCCTAACCCTAACCCTAACCCTAACCCTAACCCTAACCCTAACCCTAACCCTAACCCTAACCCTAACCCTAACCCTAACCCTAACCCTAACCCTAACCCTAACCCTAACCCTAACCCTAACCCTAACCCTAACCCTAACCCTAACCCTAACCCTAACCCTAACCCTAACCCTAACCCTAACCCTAACCCTAACCCTAACCCTAACCCTAACCCTAACCCTAACCCTAACCCTAACCCTAACCCTAACCCTAACCCTAACCCTAACCCTAACCCTAACCCTAACCCTAACCCTAACCCTAACCCTAACCCTAACCCTAACCCTAACCCTAACCCTAACCCTAACCCTAACCCTAACCCTAACCCTAACCCTAACCCTAACCCTAACCCTAACCCTAACCCTAACCCTAACCCTAACCCTAACCCTAACCCTAACCCTAACCCTAACCCTAACCCTAACCCTAACCCTAACCCTAACCCTAACCCTAACCCTAACCCTAACCCTAACCCTAACCCTAACCCTAACCCTAACCCTAACCCTAACCCTAACCCTAACCCTAACCCTAACCCTAACCCTAACCCTAACCCTAACCCTAACCCTAACCCTAACCCTAACCCTAACCCTAACCCTAACCCTAACCCTAACCCTAACCCTAACCCTAACCCTAACCCTAACCCTAACCCTAACCCTAACCCTAACCCTAACCCTAACCCTAACCCTAACCCTAACCCTAACCCTAACCCTAACCCTAACCCTAACCCTAACCCTAACCCTAACCCTAACCCTAACCCTAACCCTAACCCTAACCCTAACCCTAACCCTAACCCTAACCCTAACCCTAACCCTAACCCTAACCCTAACCCTAACCCTAACCCTAACCCTAACCCTAACCCTAACCCTAACCCTAACCCTAACCCTAACCCTAACCCTAACCCTAACCCTAACCCTAACCCTAACCCTAACCCTAACCCTAACCCTAACCCTAACCCTAACCCTAACCCTAACCCTAACCCTAACCCTAACCCTAACCCTAACCCTAACCCTAACCCTAACCCTAACCCTAACCCTAACCCTAACCCTAACCCTAACCCTAACCCTAACCCTAACCCTAACCCTAACCCTAACCCTAACCCTAACCCTAACCCTAACCCTAACCCTAACCCTAACCCTAACCCTAACCCTAACCCTAACCCTAACCCTAACCCTAACCCTAACCCTAACCCTAACCCTAACCCTAACCCTAACCCTAACCCTAACCCTAACCCTAACCCTAACCCTAACCCTAACCCTAACCCTAACCCTAACCCTAACCCTAACCCTAACCCTAACCCTAACCCTAACCCTAACCCTAACCCTAACCCTAACCCTAACCCTAACCCTAACCCTAACCCTAACCCTAACCCTAACCCTAACCCTAACCCTAACCCTAACCCTAACCCTAACCCTAACCCTAACCCTAACCCTAACCCTAACCCTAACCCTAACCCTAACCCTAACCCTAACCCTAACCCTAACCCTAACCCTAACCCTAACCCTAACCCTAACCCTAACCCTAACCCTAACCCTAACCCTAACCCTAACCCTAACCCTAACCCTAACCCTAACCCTAACCCTAACCCTAACCCTAACCCTAACCCTAACCCTAACCCTAACCCTAACCCTAACCCTAACCCTAACCCTAACCCTAACCCTAACCCTAACCCTAACCCTAACCCTAACCCTAACCCTAACCCTAACCCTAACCCTAACCCTAACCCTAACCCTAACCCTAACCCTAACCCTAACCCTAACCCTAACCCTAACCCTAACCCTAACCCTAACCCTAACCCTAACCCTAACCCTAACCCTAACCCTAACCCTAACCCTAACCCTAACCCTAACCCTAACCCTAACCCTAACCCTAACCCTAACCCTAACCCTAACCCTAACCCTAACCCTAACCCTAACCCTAACCCTAACCCTAACCCTAACCCTAACCCTAACCCTAACCCTAACCCTAACCCTAACCCTAACCCTAACCCTAACCCTAACCCTAACCCTAACCCTAACCCTAACCCTAACCCTAACCCTAACCCTAACCCTAACCCTAACCCTAACCCTAACCCTAACCCTAACCCTAACCCTAACCCTAACCCTAACCCTAACCCTAACCCTAACCCTAACCCTAACCCTAACCCTAACCCTAACCCTAACCCTAACCCTAACCCTAACCCTAACCCTAACCCTAACCCTAACCCTAACCCTAACCCTAACCCTAACCCTAACCCTAACCCTAACCCTAACCCTAACCCTAACCCTAACCCTAACCCTAACCCTAACCCTAACCCTAACCCTAACCCTAACCCTAACCCTAACCCTAACCCTAACCCTAACCCTAACCCTAACCCTAACCCTAACCCTAACCCTAACCCTAACCCTAACCCTAACCCTAACCCTAACCCTAACCCTAACCCTAACCCTAACCCTAACCCTAACCCTAACCCTAACCCTAACCCTAACCCTAACCCTAACCCTAACCCTAACCCTAACCCTAACCCTAACCCTAACCCTAACCCTAACCCTAACCCTAACCCTAACCCTAACCCTAACCCTAACCCTAACCCTAACCCTAACCCTAACCCTAACCCTAACCCTAACCCTAACCCTAACCCTAACCCTAACCCTAACCCTAACCCTAACCCTAACCCTAACCCTAACCCTAACCCTAACCCTAACCCTAACCCTAACCCTAACCCTAACCCTAACCCTAACCCTAACCCTAACCCTAACCCTAACCCTAACCCTAACCCTAACCCTAACCCTAACCCTAACCCTAACCCTAACCCTAACCCTAACCCTAACCCTAACCCTAACCCTAACCCTAACCCTAACCCTAACCCTAACCCTAACCCTAACCCTAACCCTAACCCTAACCCTAACCCTAACCCTAACCCTAACCCTAACCCTAACCCTAACCCTAACCCTAACCCTAACCCTAACCCTAACCCTAACCCTAACCCTAACCCTAACCCTAACCCTAACCCTAACCCTAACCCTAACCCTAACCCTAACCCTAACCCTAACCCTAACCCTAACCCTAACCCTAACCCTAACCCTAACCCTAACCCTAACCCTAACCCTAACCCTAACCCTAACCCTAACCCTAACCCTAACCCTAACCCTAACCCTAACCCTAACCCTAACCCTAACCCTAACCCTAACCCTAACCCTAACCCTAACCCTAACCCTAACCCTAACCCTAACCCTAACCCTAACCCTAACCCTAACCCTAACCCTAACCCTAACCCTAACCCTAACCCTAACCCTAACCCTAACCCTAACCCTAACCCTAACCCTAACCCTAACCCTAACCCTAACCCTAACCCTAACCCTAACCCTAACCCTAACCCTAACCCTAACCCTAACCCTAACCCTAACCCTAACCCTAACCCTAACCCTAACCCTAACCCTAACCCTAACCCTAACCCTAACCCTAACCCTAACCCTAACCCTAACCCTAACCCTAACCCTAACCCTAACCCTAACCCTAACCCTAACCCTAACCCTAACCCTAACCCTAACCCTAACCCTAACCCTAACCCTAACCCTAACCCTAACCCTAACCCTAACCCTAACCCTAACCCTAACCCTAACCCTAACCCTAACCCTAACCCTAACCCTAACCCTAACCCTAACCCTAACCCTAACCCTAACCCTAACCCTAACCCTAACCCTAACCCTAACCCTAACCCTAACCCTAACCCTAACCCTAACCCTAACCCTAACCCTAACCCTAACCCTAACCCTAACCCTAACCCTAACCCTAACCCTAACCCTAACCCTAACCCTAACCCTAACCCTAACCCTAACCCTAACCCTAACCCTAACCCTAACCCTAACCCTAACCCTAACCCTAACCCTAACCCTAACCCTAACCCTAACCCTAACCCTAACCCTAACCCTAACCCTAACCCTAACCCTAACCCTAACCCTAACCCTAACCCTAACCCTAACCCTAACCCTAACCCTAACCCTAACCCTAACCCTAACCCTAACCCTAACCCTAACCCTAACCCTAACCCTAACCCTAACCCTAACCCTAACCCTAACCCTAACCCTAACCCTAACCCTAACCCTAACCCTAACCCTAACCCTAACCCTAACCCTAACCCTAACCCTAACCCTAACCCTAACCCTAACCCTAACCCTAACCCTAACCCTAACCCTAACCCTAACCCTAACCCTAACCCTAACCCTAACCCTAACCCTAACCCTAACCCTAACCCTAACCCTAACCCTAACCCTAACCCTAACCCTAACCCTAACCCTAACCCTAACCCTAACCCTAACCCTAACCCTAACCCTAACCCTAACCCTAACCCTAACCCTAACCCTAACCCTAACCCTAACCCTAACCCTAACCCTAACCCTAACCCTAACCCTAACCCTAACCCTAACCCTAACCCTAACCCTAACCCTAACCCTAACCCTAACCCTAACCCTAACCCTAACCCTAACCCTAACCCTAACCCTAACCCTAACCCTAACCCTAACCCTAACCCTAACCCTAACCCTAACCCTAACCCTAACCCTAACCCTAACCCTAACCCTAACCCTAACCCTAACCCTAACCCTAACCCTAACCCTAACCCTAACCCTAACCCTAACCCTAACCCTAACCCTAACCCTAACCCTAACCCTAACCCTAACCCTAACCCTAACCCTAACCCTAACCCTAACCCTAACCCTAACCCTAACCCTAACCCTAACCCTAACCCTAACCCTAACCCTAACCCTAACCCTAACCCTAACCCTAACCCTAACCCTAACCCTAACCCTAACCCTAACCCTAACCCTAACCCTAACCCTAACCCTAACCCTAACCCTAACCCTAACCCTAACCCTAACCCTAACCCTAACCCTAACCCTAACCCTAACCCTAACCCTAACCCTAACCCTAACCCTAACCCTAACCCTAACCCTAACCCTAACCCTAACCCTAACCCTAACCCTAACCCTAACCCTAACCCTAACCCTAACCCTAACCCTAACCCTAACCCTAACCCTAACCCTAACCCTAACCCTAACCCTAACCCTAACCCTAACCCTAACCCTAACCCTAACCCTAACCCTAACCCTAACCCTAACCCTAACCCTAACCCTAACCCTAACCCTAACCCTAACCCTAACCCTAACCCTAACCCTAACCCTAACCCTAACCCTAACCCTAACCCTAACCCTAACCCTAACCCTAACCCTAACCCTAACCCTAACCCTAACCCTAACCCTAACCCTAACCCTAACCCTAACCCTAACCCTAACCCTAACCCTAACCCTAACCCTAACCCTAACCCTAACCCTAACCCTAACCCTAACCCTAACCCTAACCCTAACCCTAACCCTAACCCTAACCCTAACCCTAACCCTAACCCTAACCCTAACCCTAACCCTAACCCTAACCCTAACCCTAACCCTAACCCTAACCCTAACCCTAACCCTAACCCTAACCCTAACCCTAACCCTAACCCTAACCCTAACCCTAACCCTAACCCTAACCCTAACCCTAACCCTAACCCTAACCCTAACCCTAACCCTAACCCTAACCCTAACCCTAACCCTAACCCTAACCCTAACCCTAACCCTAACCCTAACCCTAACCCTAACCCTAACCCTAACCCTAACCCTAACCCTAACCCTAACCCTAACCCTAACCCTAACCCTAACCCTAACCCTAACCCTAACCCTAACCCTAACCCTAACCCTAACCCTAACCCTAACCCTAACCCTAACCCTAACCCTAACCCTAACCCTAACCCTAACCCTAACCCTAACCCTAACCCTAACCCTAACCCTAACCCTAACCCTAACCCTAACCCTAACCCTAACCCTAACCCTAACCCTAACCCTAACCCTAACCCTAACCCTAACCCTAACCCTAACCCTAACCCTAACCCTAACCCTAACCCTAACCCTAACCCTAACCCTAACCCTAACCCTAACCCTAACCCTAACCCTAACCCTAACCCTAACCCTAACCCTAACCCTAACCCTAACCCTAACCCTAACCCTAACCCTAACCCTAACCCTAACCCTAACCCTAACCCTAACCCTAACCCTAACCCTAACCCTAACCCTAACCCTAACCCTAACCCTAACCCTAACCCTAACCCTAACCCTAACCCTAACCCTAACCCTAACCCTAACCCTAACCCTAACCCTAACCCTAACCCTAACCCTAACCCTAACCTCCTAACCCTAACCCTAACCCTAACCCTAACCCTAACCCTAACCCTAACCCTAACCCTAACCCTAACCCTAACCCTAACCCTAACCCTAACCCTAACCCTAACCCTAACCCTAACCCTAACCCTAACCCTAACCCTAACCCTAACCCTAACCCTAACCCTAACCCTAACCCTAACCCTAACCCTAACCCTAACCCTAACCCTAACCCTAACCCTAACCCTAACCCTAACCCTAACCCTAACCCTAACCCTAACCCTAACCCTAACCCTAACCCTAACCCTAACCCTAACCCTAACCCTAACCCTAACCCTAACCCTAACCCTAACCCTAACCCTAACCCTAACCCTAACCCTAACCCTAACCCTAACCCTAACCCTAACCCTAACCCTAACCCTAACCCTAACCCTAACCCTAACCCTAACCCTAACCCTAACCCTAACCCTAACCCTAACCCTAACCCTAACCCTAACCCTAACCCTAACCCTAACCCTAACCCTAACCCTAACCCTAACCCTAACCCTAACCCTAACCCTAACCCTAACCCTAACCCTAACCCTAACCCTAACCCTAACCCTAACCCTAACCCTAACCCTAACCCTAACCCTAACCCTAACCCTAACCCTAACCCTAACCCTAACCCTAACCCTAACCCTAACCCTAACCCTAACCCTAACCCTAACCCTAACCCTAACCCTAACCCTAACCCTAACCCTAACCCTAACCCTAACCCTAACCCTAACCCTAACCCTAACCCTAACCCTAACCCTAACCCTAACCCTAACCCTAACCCTAACCCTAACCCTAACCCTAACCCTAACCCTAACCCTAACCCTAACCCTAACCCTAACCCTAACCCTAACCCTAACCCTAACCCTAACCCTAACCCTAACCCTAACCCTAACCCTAACCCTAACCCTAACCCTAACCCTAACCCTAACCCTAACCCTAACCCTAACCCTAACCCTAACCCTAACCCTAACCCTAACCCTAACCCTAACCCTAACCCTAACCCTAACCCTAACCCTAACCCTAACCCTAACCCTAACCCTAACCCTAACCCTAACCCTAACCCTAACCCTAACCCTAACCCTAACCCTAACCCTAACCCTAACCCTAACCCTAACCCTAACCCTAACCCTAACCCTAACCCTAACCCTAACCCTAACCCTAACCCTAACCCTAACCCTAACCCTAACCCTAACCCTAACCCTAACCCTAACCCTAACCCTAACCCTAACCCTAACCCTAACCCTAACCCTAACCCTAACCCTAACCCTAACCCTAACCCTAACCCCCTAACCCTAACCCTAACCCTAACCCTAACCCTAACCCTAACCCTAACCCTAACCCTAACCCTAACCCTAACCCTAACCCTAACCCTAACCCTAACCCTAACCCTAACCCTAACCCTAACCCTAACCCTAACCCTAACCCTAACCCTAACCCTAACCCTAACCCTAACCCTAACCCTAACCCTAACCCTAACCCTAACCCTAACCCTAACCCTAACCCTAACCCTAACCCTAACCCTAACCCTAACCCTAACCCTAACCCTAACCCTAACCCTAACCCTAACCCTAACCCTAACCCTAACCCTAACCCTAACCCTAACCCTAACCCTAACCCTAACCCTAACCCTAACCCTAACCCTAACCCTAACCCTAACCCTAACCCTAACCCTAACCCTAACCCTAACCCTAACCCTAACCCTAACCCTAACCCTAACCCTAACCCTAACCCTAACCCTAACCCTAACCCTAACCCTAACCCTAACCCTAACCCTAACCCTAACCCTAACCCTAACCCTAACCCTAACCCTAACCCTAACCCTAACCCTAACCCTAACCCTAACCCTAACCCTAACCCTAACCCTAACCCTAACCCTAACCCTAACCCTAACCCTAACCCTAACCCTAACCCTAACCCTAACCCTAACCCTAACCCTAACCCTAACCCTAACCCTAACCCTAACCCTAACCCTAACCCTAACCCTAACCCTAACCCTAACCCTAACCCTAACCCTAACCCTAACCCTAACCCTAACCCTAACCCTAACCCTAACCCTAACCCTAACCCTAACCCTAACCCTAACCCTAACCCTAACCCTAACCCTAACCCTAACCCTAACCCTAACCCTAACCCTAACCCTAACCCTAACCCTAACCCTAACCCTAACCCTAACCCTAACCCTAACCCTAACCCTAACCCTAACCCTAACCCTAACCCTAACCCTAACCCTAACCCTAACCCTAACCCTAACCCTAACCCTAACCCTAACCCTAACCCTAACCCTAACCCTAACCCTAACCCTAACCCTAACCCTAACCCTAACCCTAACCCTAACCCTAACCCTAACCCTAACCCTAACCCTAACCCTAACCCTAACCCTAACCCTAACCCTAACCCTAACCCTAACCCTAACCCTAACCCTAACCCTAACCCTAACCCTAACCCTAACCCTAACCCTAACCCTAACCCTAACCCTAACCCTAACCCTAACCCTAACCCTAACCCTAACCCTAACCCTAACCCTAACCCTAACCCTAACCCTAACCCTAACCCTAACCCTAACCCTAACCCTAACCCTAACCCTAACCCTAACCCTAACCCTAACCCTAACCCTAACCCTAACCCTAACCCTAACCCTAACCCTAACCCTAACCCTAACCCTAACCCTAACCCTAACCCTAACCCTAACCCTAACCCTAACCCTAACCCTAACCCTAACCCTAACCCTAACCCTAACCCTAACCCTAACCCTAACCCTAACCCTAACCCTAACCCTAACCCTAACCCTAACCCTAACCCTAACCCTAACCCTAACCCTAACCCTAACCCTAACCCTAACCCTAACCCTAACCCTAACCCTAACCCTAACCCTAACCCTAACCCTAAACCCTAACCCTAACCCTAACCCTAACCCTAACCCTAACCCTAACCCTAACCCTAACCCTAACCCTAACCCTAACCCTAACCCTAACCCTAACCCTAACCCTAACCCTAACCCTAACCCTAACCCTAACCCTAACCCTAACCCTAACCCTAACCCTAACCCTAACCCTAACCCTAACCCTAACCCTAACCCTAACCCTAACCCTAACCCTAACCCTAACCCTAACCCTAACCCTAACCCTAACCCTAACCCTAACCCTAACCCTAACCCTAACCCTAACCCTAACCCTAACCCTAACCCTAACCCTAACCCTAACCCTAACCCTAACCCTAACCCTAACCCTAACCCTAACCCTAACCCTAACCCTAACCCTAACCCTAACCCTAACCCTAACCCTAACCCTAACCCTAACCCTAACCCTAACCCTAACCCTAACCCTAACCCTAACCCTAACCCTAACCCTAACCCTAACCCTAACCCTAACCCTAACCCTAACCCTAACCCCTAACCCTAACCCTAACCCTAACCCTAACCCTAACCCTAACCCTAACCCTAACCCTAACCCTAACCCTAACCCTAACCCTAACCCTAACCCTAACCCTAACCCTAACCCTAACCCTAACCCTAACCCTAACCCTAACCCTAACCCTAACCCTAACCCTAACCCTAACCCTAACCCTAACCCTAACCCTAACCCTAACCCTAACCCTAACCCTAACCCTAACCCTAACCCTAACCCTAACCCTAACCCTAACCCTAACCCTAACCCTAACCCTAACCCTAACCCTAACCCTAACCCTAACCCTAACCCTAACCCTAACCCTAACCCTAACCCTAACCCTAACCCTAACCCTAACCCTAACCCTAACCCTAACCCTAACCCTAACCCTAACCCTAACCCTAACCCTAACCCTAACCCTAACCCTAACCCTAACCCTAACCCTAACCCTAACCCTAACCCTAACCCTAACCCTAACCCTAACCCTAACCCTAAACCCTAACCCTAACCCTAACCCTAACCCTAACCCTAACCCTAACCCTAACCCTAACCCTAACCCTAACCCTAACCCTAACCCTAACCCTAACCCTAACCCTAACCCTAACCCTAACCCTAACCCCTAACCCTAACCCTAACCCTAACCCTAACCCTAACCCTAACCCTAACCCTAACCCTAACCCTAACCCTAACCCTAACCCTAACCCTAACCCTAACCCTAACCCTAACCCTAACCCTAACCCTAACCCTAACCCTAACCCTAACCCTAACCCTAACCCTAACCCTAACCCTAACCCTAACCCTAACCCTAACCCTAACCCTAACCCTAACCCTAACCCTAACCCTAACCCTAACCCTAACCCTAACCCTAACCCTAACCCTAACCCTAACCCTAACCCTAACCCTAACCCTAACCCTAACCCTAACCCTAACCCTAACCCTAACCCTAACCCTAACCCTAACCCTAACCCTAACCCTAACCCTAACCCTAACCCTAACCCTAACCCTAACCCTAACCCTAACCCTAACCCTAACCCTAACCCTAACCCTAACCCTAACCCTAACCCTAACCCTAACCCTAACCCTAACCCTAACCCTAACCCTAACCCTAACCCTAACCCTAACCCTAACCCTAACCCTAACCCTAACCCTAACCCTAACCCTAACCCTAACCCTAACCCTAACCCTAACCCTAACCCTAACCCTAACCCTAACCCTAACCCTAACCCTAACCCTAACCCTAACCCTAACCCTAACCCTAACCCTAACCCTAACCCTAACCCTAACCCTAACCCTAACCCTAACCCTAACCCTAACCCTAACCCTAACCCTAACCCTAACCCTAACCCTAACCCTAACCCTAACCCTAACCCTAACCCTAACCCTAACCCTAACCCTAACCCTAACCCTAACCCTAACCCTAACCCTAACCCTAACCCTAACCCTAACCCTAACCCTAACCCTAACCCTAACCCTAACCCTAACCCTAACCCTAACCCTAACCCTAACCCTAACCCTAACCCTAACCCTAACCCTAACCCTAACCCTAACCCTAACCCTAACCCTAACCCTAACCCTAACCCTAACCCTAACCCTAACCCTAACCCTAACCCTAACCCTAACCCTAACCCTAACCCTAACCCTAACCCTAACCCTAACCCTAACCCTAACCCTAACCCTAACCCTAACCCTAACCCTAACCCTAACCCTAACCCTAACCCTAACCCTAACCCTAACCCTAACCCTAACCCTAACCCTAACCCTAACCCTAACCCTAACCCTAACCCTAACCCTAACCCTAACCCTAACCCTAACCCTAACCCTAACCCTAACCCTAACCCTAACCCTAACCCTAACCCTAACCCTAACCCTAACCCTAACCCTAACCCTAACCCTAACCCTAACCCTAACCCTAACCCTAACCCTAACCCTAACCCTAACCCTAACCCTAACCCTAACCCTAACCCTAACCCTAACCCTAACCCTAACCCTAACCCTAACCCTAACCCTAACCCTAACCCTAACCCTAACCCTAACCCTAACCCTAACCCTAACCC